>MJUU01010909.1:81617-92106 GCA_002080025.1 Modiolus philippinarum
AAACCATATCATGTCATATCAAAATTATATTGAGTAATATTACAACATTATAAAGAAATGTCAGAACCATATTATATAATAACAAAATATGATTAAGTAAACACGACACCACATCAAGCAATGTCAGAGCTCCACATAAGACAGCTGTGGCGTTCCATAGAAAACAGCAAATATATTTGACGTCATACTTGAATTCCATCCAATCACTATTGGAGAACAACATTCTCTCTAGAGAGGAGAAATGTATTTCTCCAACTTTTCGGGAAACTTGAAAACAGGACAGAAATTAGAGAAAATAAAATTCACAACTGCATTAAGTGAGAAATGACATTTCTGCACTAGAGATATTTAGATAATCAAATTTTTAAATGCAAGGCTTGCAGAGCATTTATTTGAAAATTAGCTTTCAAGAGTTTAAAAATATTTTTTCCAGGGCTCACCACACTTCAAAAGAACAGGGAGACTTGAAGTCTCCCTGAGGGTAGAAATAGGGAGACTTCAGGTCATGACAGGGAGACTTGTTTGCGCGTATCCGCAACTGAATTTTCAAGACTTTTGTATTTGATTTACATATACACTTACATTGTATTCAACAATGGCAATAAAACAGATTCCCCGTTTCCCTTCTTTTTCTTATTAATCATTAAAATACCATTGATATTTCAACATCTACAATGTAGATTTTATATAAAAAAAATATTATGATTTTAGCTACATATGAATTTTATGTTTATGGTTGGAGGTGCTCCTGCATTTAGGTTAGATTTACATGACATAAATTTTCTTTTATTTATCCTCTTTAGTAAATGGGTAGTTTATCACTCAGTTGCTCAAGAGACAGTTTCTAATCTGCTTCATTTTTGCATGGTTCTCCAAATATAAGAGGGATATAAATAGATTGTTTACGTTTGTGGACATTCTTTATATACACCACTTCCGGTTTGAACTGTAGTTGAAACGTAAATATTTAGGACAATTTTCCAATAATTTTTTTTTATAAATGTATACTTCAAAGTCAATAAGTCTTGATTTTAATACCATGAGATGATGTAAACAATCTTTGAGCTTTGCAAACACAGGAATAAGCATTAGAAATCTTATCAATTTACTTCCTTGTTACCGGAAATAGAAAGGGTTATAATTAGAAGTGTCAAAATGTTCAGGCGACTTGAAATCGCTTTTGGGGACAACTTTAGGCGACTTGAGGCACAACAGGGCGACTTAATCGCCCTAATCGCCCAGTTTGGTGAGCCCTGTTTTTCTCACAAGAGGTTGTGGAATCTGTTTCTCTAAAGATTTCAAGGAAATGTTTTACAAACCAACACACACGACAAAAACAAAACGCCCTCTTTCTGCTGAGCTGAAATTAATGTGTAACTTTTTACCACTCCATTTATTCCTGTCGGAAAAAATCTCTTGAACAGATAGATATGTATCTCAAGAGGTGGAGGGCAATACCTTTTCAATTAATGTTTTCGGGCATATTCAGTTGAATGTTAAATGTTTTTAATGAAATAACCAGTTTTTAGTGGTTCGACCATTTAATGTTTTCTGTTCTGTTAATTTTTTTTTGTGTTAACTTTTAAAAGGAAATTGCATTGTTTGCTGTTAATCATAAAAATTGTATTACTTGTTTTGGGGCTAAAATTGTTATCAGGAGTTTAATTTTACTGTCAATTGTTTTGGGGAAAATAAAAGATTGTTAAGACGTTTTAATGGAACCCCTCTCGCCCCCAACTCCTAAGGGTCTGTACCTTCAGGTTTGTATAAGTTTGCTTTTTAACTTGTCCTGCAGTTAGATCTGTTTCTGTTGAAAAATTCAGGATGATGTTTTAACTCAACAATCTGTTCCAACAGCTGTCTTGACTCATTGACTTGGATTCTGGTTATTTTTTTTGGTGTTGACCAAATGCCCAAAACAAAGTTAAGTTTCTCTGTCTGTCTGTATTGTGTGTTTGTCTATTTTCATCTTCTGGATTCTCATGCTTAAAAATTCATGAGTCAAACTGTTTGTATTTGTTGTATGAAGATGTGCATAAAAAAGGAAAATAATCTTGGTACATTGTAAAACATAATCAAGAAGAGATAAGTCATGTTTTAAAGGGACTGTGTGCTCTAGAAAATTTTTGTAGGTTTTCGCCCTTGCTGTTTATAACTGCTACTTCCAACTACATATACAGTGATGTGAAAAAAATAGAAAATTAAAAAAAAAAACACCTGAATTAGGTCATGCAGACATTTTCATGTTAAAGTAGCCTTGTTGAAAATTTCTTGTCCATCTTTCTAAATATTAAAGATACCACAATGCACTGCAATTCAAGATCTTGGTTGCTTGGCCTATTCGACATCAAATTTTTAAAAAGTTCTGTATTATTTGTACTTGTATTCTTAAAGAGCTCTTAACCGAGAATGTTATAAACCACAAACATGAGATCTAATATTTCCTGAAATTTAAGTAGTTAGGATTAAAGAAGTGTAGTAAAACCTCATAAGGAAATTTGTTCAGCATGTTCAGTACATGTATCTGGTATTCAGAGCTGTTTAATATTTGACATACAGTCATGACAGTTGCATCTTAATGATGACATATTGATTTGACACCCAGATGATGGCCCTCACCTTTCAGTGGACATCATGAATAAGCAGTTTTAATATTAAGTTTTTTGCAAGTGTAAAAATACAGCTCGTACCAGTATAGTCTAGGTCACTTGATATTAGACATGTAATTGAGTCTCTGATTTTTAGTCTGACCCTAAAATCATGCATGAATGAACAACTTCAATTTTCAGCAAAAATAATACATATAACTGAACCAATAGTCCAAGTTGCTTCATTTGTTTCAAGCATTTGAATACAGCCTGACACAGTAATCGGAATCTTTTTGCTGTACAAGATTCAAATAGGAATATGAAGAGATCTTGTGCATAGCATATTTAGTTTAAGCTTGTTCTAGAGCAGTAGGAAGGATGTTGTTAGATTAGGTCTTAAATTTAGTCAGGCTTTTGTTTTAAAGATTTCCAGTTGAATCTGAGATTGTGTCTTAGCTTTCAGCTTCCTGCGCATGCTGTCCTGATAATTTTTTTCACCAAATTTCTGATCCTAAATCTTTTTTTTTTTTTTATTAAATTTCTTCCTAGCCCCCTAAAATTCAAATGGTCACTTCCCATGTCAATAGTAGGCAGGATTTTGTTAAGTTAAGTAAGGTCTGAAGTTTAGCATGTTTGAGGCTTTTTGTTTAGGCAGGTTTCCACTTGAGTTATGGCGTGTTATAGGCAGGTTTCCACTTGAATTACAGTGTTTTAATTTAGGCAGGTTTCCAGTTGAGTTACAGTGTGTATAAGGCAGGTTTCCAGTTGAGTTACAGTATGTTTTAGGCAGGTTTCCAGTTGAGTTATAGTGTGTTTAAGACAGGTTTCCAGTTGAGTACCAGTTTGTTTAAGGCAGGTTTCCAGTTGAGTTACAGTGTGTTTAAGGCAGGTTTCCAGTTTTGTCAGGATTTAATGGGGTTGATTCGGGCAAGTTCCCAATTTACCAATAGTCAGTGTTGTCTATAAACAGGTTTTCAGTTAGCCAAAGTTCTTGTATAGGCAGGTTTTACTGTAATGTCCTAATATAAATTTTGTCACCTTTATCATGAATTATTTGGTAAGCTTCAGCTATAATTCTAAAATAAATATCCCTTGACCTATTACAAAACCTGATGATATTGCCATCAATTAGAAACTTGCAAAAACTGACAAATATACTCTATCCCAAGTGAGTATTGGAAGGAAAATAATAGAAGAAAGCCGCAGAATAATTCAGTAATATCCATAAATTTTGATTGATTAATGATCTTTATCATATGAAAAACAGGGTTAGATTAATCACGCTTATATATGATTATTATGCCTTATTTGATCATAATTTTGATGATTTTTATTGACACTAGACATGCTAGAAGGTCATGTCATTCCAATATATTTGTTATCTTGCTTTGATTAGAAATCACCTACAATGGAACCTGTATAATCCCTGCCGAACAGAACTAAGTAGTCCTGCAAATAATTCACTAGCTACAATCTACACTGTCAACAAAAAGGCCAAAATATTTTGGAAGCAATCTTGGCTACTGGTTATCAAATCTTAGAAGCCTAGCACAATTTTTAGGGCCTTTGGCTACTGGGCCCTTGTAATTTACATCCCTGTTAAATGTGTCCGATCATTCAGGATGTTGAAGTGCAAAGGTTTAAAAGCAAATAATTACATTCATTCTGCTTCGTATGGAAATCCTCGTATTTGATTGGTTACAAGTACTTCCTGACATTTCTGTAACTGTGTTTTATTAGTCAATAAAACTACAGCAGCATGCAACTCCTTGACAATGACTAAAGAAAACAAAGATGTCCCGAGTAATCTAGACTAGGAAATGGTGCATCATCTACTGAATTTCATTAAATTGTCTATCATGAAGACTTCCATTCCTTTTACGGAATGTAATTTTAAGTATTGAATGCAATATTTTGTGGTTTTACTGTCTTGTAAAAGTGTGGACCATGCATAGCACATTTTTCACATGAAGCGCTAGTGTGCTTCATTCAAAATATGCTACGGTCCACGCTTTTACACTCCAATAAAACTACAAAATATTGCATTCAATTCTTAATTAAAAGCTGTCTGGGGAACAGAAAAATCATGTCAGATTTGACAAGATGTCATAATTCTTATTTGTTAGATAAGATAGGTTTCACTGTAGTTTTGATTTTTGCTAGAAGTAGGATTTTCTGTACTCTTAAGTGTTTAGCCATTTGTCCTCTTGAGAGCAAATGAACAATAAGTGTTTCCTGGTTTATACAATGGTGTGCAGTGTTTGATAAATCAAGTATTTGTTTATATGATTAAAAGATAGCTTGTTTGTAGCAGTTCTTTTCTTCCTTCTTGTTTCCAAACTGAAATTAGTTTCTTCCAATACTCAGGTTTTCACCTTCACTGGACATGCTCGAAATGGTTAACGGAGCAAATGATTCTTACTTCTCTTTTTGACTACTATCATGCATGTCATGACTATGGTTTAATTCTATTTTTGTTTCGCCCGCGACGAAAGTCGCGGAAAGCGAGACATAGGCGTGCAAAGTATGACGGCAACAGCGTTAACTTTTACTCTATGCAGGATATTTTGAAATCCTTTGATGTAGGAACATCATATTTGGTCCAGTGGTAGTACTAATCAAGTGCTACCTGACGGACATAAAATTGTGTGACCTTGACCTCTGTTGCACAGTCCAGTGACCACTTTAAGTTTCTCTGATTAGATCCATATCTCAATAACTGTAAGTAGTAGGTCAATGATATTTGGTATATAGGTTGGTCTTGAGTAGTATATGTCAGTCTGGCATATGACTTTTGTCCTTGACCTCAATTTCATGGTCTAGTGACCACATTAAGTTTCTCTGATTAGATCCATATTTCAATAACTGTAAGTTGTAGGTCAATGATATTTGGAATATAGGTTGGTCTTGAGTTGTACATGTCAATCTGGCATACAATTTTTGTCCTTGACCTCAATTTCACGGTCTAGTGACCACGTTAAGTTTCTCTGATTAGATCCATATCTCAATATCTGTAAGTGGTTGGTCAATGATATTTGGTATATAGGCTGGTCTTGAGTAGTACATTTCAGTCTGGCATATGACTTTTGTCCTTGACCTCAATTGCTCAGTCTTGTGACCATGTTAAGTTTCTCTGATTAGATCCATATCTCAATAACTGTAAGTGGTAGGTCAAAAATATTTGGTATGTAGGTTGGTCTTGAGAAGTACATGTCAGTCTGGCATATGGCTTTTGTCTGTGACCTCAATTTCACAGTCCAATGAACATGTTAAGTTTTTGTGCTTAGTTTAGTTTCTCAGTAACTATAAGTGTTAGTTCAATGATATATCGTATGTAGGTTGGTCTTAGGTAGTACATGACAATCTGCTATATGGCTTTTGTCCTTGACCTCAATTTCACAGTCTAGTGAGCATGTTAAGATTTTGTGATTAGGTCATTTTCTCAGTAACTATAAGTGATAGATCAATGATATTTGGTATATAGGTTGGTCTTGGGTAGTACATGATAGTCTGCTATATGGCTTTTGTCTGTGACCTCATTTTCACGGTTCAGTGAGCATGTTGAGTTTTCAAGATCTATTAATGTATGGTCAATAATATTTGGTATGTGGGTTTGTCTTAGATGACATCCTGCTATTTTGCTTTAGCCCTTGACCTCATTTTCACGGTCTTGTGAACATGTTTGATTCTCCAGTATCTATATCAGTGGTAGGTCACTGATATTTGGCATTTTGGTTTTTGGTTTTATATAACAGTTTGCTATATTGCTTTTGTCAGCAAACATGTTAAGTTTTCTGAATTAGTCAGTTAAGAGTTTTCACATCTGTTTTGCGACCAAGTAGGGATGGGCGAGACATCAATTTGGGTCCACACTTGTTTTATACCCTGCCTATGTAGTGATGAGGTTTTATGTGATACCTTTAGATGTGTGTTCGTCTGTCGGTCTGTCCATCTGTCCGTCTGTCCCTGAAGGTTTCCCACTGATAACTTGTGAACTAAATAGCATACAGTCAGTAAAATTGGTGTGCAAGTTGCTTACCGCAAAACTCAGACCAAATATGTTTTTGGGTTTGGAGGTCCAAGGGATTCTGGAGTTATGTCCCTTGAAAGTTAGAAATTTTGTGAAACATGGCAGGGTATCATGTAATTTTGTTCAGTTTTCTCTTTTATTGCCCAAATTTTGCCGAACCATTGGACAATGATTTTGGTTCCTCTGAAAGGTATGCTTTCCTTGACTTGCCTTCTTTTAACTAGGGGCTGCACAATTTGCTCTTTTGCACAACTGCAATGCTTCAAAGACATAAAAAGAAAAGGAGAACAGTGTTCCCGACATACACCAACATGTTCTTAATATTCTGATATTAGAGGTGATGCAGGCGAGACAGTGTCGTAATCAAGATGGAAGCCAATGATTTGGTTTCATGTATTTTCAAGTCTTACCATGTTTATATGACGAATAACAAGGACATTTAACATTAAGTGGAATACAAGTATGAAAATATATTTTACTTCTAACATTTTTCTGGTGAGATGCTTTGTTAAAACATGAGACAAGTTGGTTGTTGGCACAGTTGGAATAGGAATTGAGTGACTTAGGACAGTGTTCATCTTTTAAATGTAATATAGATGCAACATCTATATATTGTTCAATCTTCGACTTATGGCAATCGTAATTGTTTATTACAAATTCTAATGATTAAATATAGAATCAGAAAAAAAAAACATGTATAGAATAATGACTTTAGGTACATAAGGCAATCAGAACGCTTCTTTCAGGGATGTAATTAATTCTTCAACAAGTTCACAGATTTCCTTTGGTCAGATCCTATCTGGCTCCTTTTACTATATGTAATACTATACTTCTGCATTAACTTTCAGTTTCCCGTAATATCCACAGGTCAGTGAATGTATGAATTGCATCCCTGTGCTTTTGTCTGTTACATTAATTTTGGTTGTTTTACAGCATCCTTGAAAATCATGGAAATGGGAATAGGATAATATAAATCCAGCCTAGACTTGTAAAAATTATAGCGCTTTCAGATCTTTGATTATATTTCTATTCTATTTCAGGGGAAGTAAGATATTCAAGAAATAACAGCAAGGTTGCCACATTGATGCATGTGGACAGAACTTTACCGTTGTGGATATTTTTCGATATTTATGGAAATATACAAAAAATTAGATGCTTAGGTAGGTCAAATGTTTAATCAAAAGCTTATTTTATATGCACAAGATATAAATATTCATAGAATAATTGATTTTCATTTCTACATACCAGATGTTGAAAATGACAGTCACATCTGTATTTAAAAAGATTTCACACAGCTGATGGCCAGAAAAAAAAATCCAAACCTAAAATGCTTCATTTCCATTGGTGCTAAAACAAGAATGTGCATGTATATGAATTTCATCTAGCTGATCGATACTGTAAACTGTAAATTTTTAAAAAATGTTTGCATTTGAGTAATTTCCACTATATTCAAGGACCAGAAATCTGTGAAAAATATCCCCCTTGAGGAAAATTTTTGGTTTTGAAGTCTCATGTGTAAATGCAATAATATTGAATATGAAAGGTTTGAGTGCAAAATGTTTGTCCAACAAAATTGTGAAAATGTTTTTTTACATTTTAATAGCAACAAGAAAAAAATGTTATAGAATGATTTACACAAATGTACCAAGATTTAAGATGATTATTTTTCATGTCGATAAGCCAAGATATTTTCATAACAGATATTTAAGGGACGGTATTGTGTTGTCACTTCCTACAGTGACTAGAAATCTTTTAATTTGAGGGTGACAATACAGCATATATTAAACTTCTGTTGCATGTACTGGTAATAAGCAAAACAAATATAGCACAGAAATTGTGGTTTGATTATTTTTCTACATTTTGAAACCACATCTAAGGGATTCAAAAATGAATAAAAAGGACAGGAACAAAAAAACCTTTCAGATGCCAAATATCCAATAGCATGGGAAAACAGATGTTAAAATCATAAACCAATAGTATGACAAAAGAATGACGAAATTGTAAACCCATAGTAGTAGTATAGCAACACAACTGTAAAATACTTAACCAATAGTTTGGTAAACCAAATTTTATTATAGGATTAAACACCGTTTTAAAGGAATTTATTGGAGTATATTTAACGGGACCAATTCACTCACAAACAAATAAAAGTCCAAAGGACTTTTATGATATGTTTGTGAGTGACTTGGTCCTGTTTATACTCCTATAAATTCCTTTCATTTAATTTCATAAGTAATTAAATTCTTACTTTCATAATACCAATTACACGTTTTTGTTCTATTTGATTCACTCGGCGTATGAATTCATAAGGTGAACGTAAATGTAGTTCGGTCAACGTCGTCTATCGAAAAAATAAACGACTTCAGAAATTGCTTCCAGAAGTAAATTCAGCCAATCATATCAGCGTATTTCCTATTATGCAAATCATATAAGAATTATGAACAAATAGTACAAACAAAAATAAAATTCATAAATCGTAAACCAATAGTATTGTGAAAAAAATATAAAAAAAATGTAAGCTATTAGTAGTGCAAAACAAATGTAAAAATTGTTTTCAAATAATACGGCAAAACAATAGACAAATACAGTGGATTCCTGTTAATTGCATACCTTATTTGTCATGAAAAAATATGCAATTAACGGTGTCTTCCTGGTTTGCATACATTTAATTACCCGACTAATTAAATAGTTAAATAAACAAAAAAGACAATAGGTTCACTTACCTTGAAGATCTATAGTTTATTTTAAATATATACAAAAATACAAGAAATATATTTTTACCTGTAAAAATACGTATGCATTTTCTATGTTGATGTGCATTAACTTAAAAGTAGGAAAAGTTTACAAAATAGGCTAGATATGATCTCAGAATTTTGAAATAAATGGCGGTTGAGTGAAAAAGTAAAACATAATATCTTCAACACAATTTTGTAAAACCTCAAAATGCATTTGTTAATCTTTGAAAATGTTAAATATGAACTAGAGGCTCACATGAGCCTGTATCGCTCACCTGGTCACTGGTTTTATTCATTGTCACCTTTAGACAACCAATTCATACTATAAATCAGTTCAGCAGATGTTACATTTTCATTCTTGGATGAGGTACAAACTAAAAATCACAAATTTTGGAAGGATCACCCAAAGACAATTGTAACCAAGTTTGGTTCCAATTGGCTCAGTAGGTTCAGAGGAGAAGACATTTGAATGCATTTCCCATAGAGTCCCTATGTTAAACTATGTTCCACACTGGTGGCCATCTTGGATGAGGTAAGAACGTAGAAATCACAAACTTTAAAGGGGACCACCCAAGGACTATTGTAACCAAGTTTGGTTCAATTTGGCTAGGTAGTTTCAGAGGAGAAGATCTTTGGGTGCATTTCCCGTAGGGTCCCTATGTTAAACTATGTTCCCTGCTGGCGGCCATCTTGAATGAGGTATGAACATAAAAATTACAAACTTTCAAGGAAAACATCTAAAGACTATTGTAACCAAGTTTGGTTACAACTGGCTCAGTGGGTTCAGAGGAGAAGACATTTGAATGCATTTCCCATAGGGTTTCTATGTTAAACTGTGCTCCATGCTGGCAGCCATCTTGGATGAGGTACAAACGCAAAAATCACAAACTTTAAAGGGGACCAAATTTTGGTCCCCATTGGCTCAGTGGTTTCAGAGGAGAAGTTCTTTGAACGCATTTCCCATAGGGTCCTATGTTAAACTATCTTCCCTGCTGGTGGCCATCTTGGATGAGATGCGAACCTCCTGGGCATATGTAGAAATTGTAGTTCTGGAAAACCTCAACACTTTTGCTATTCACATTTAACCTTTATCTCAAACAGTTTTTGAAATAAAAGTAAAAACGTTCAAAAATTGT
>MJUU01010909.1:93095-103629 GCA_002080025.1 Modiolus philippinarum
CTTGAGTATTCTGCATCTGATCAAAACCAAACTTGGTCACTTGCTTACTTATCACAATAGACATAATCCCATAGATTTTAGCGTTGATACCACCAAGGTCAAGGTCACAGTTGCTAAAAATAGATTAGTATTACATATAAGACTGTTTCTCAGATTATTTGTTGGAACTACACATTATATCAAAACCAAACCAGTTCCAGTGCCTATTTATCACAGGAGAAAGATCCTTTCTAATAATATTTGATAAATATATATTGTATATAGTTATGCCTTTAATAATTTATGGGTTTCGATTGCAAGGAGGCGGGGGCATCCGTGTCCCATGGACTCATTCTTCCATTTTTGTTATACAAACTTCACTCCTATCTTCAATAAATTTCAATATACAAGACCAGAAGTAACAAAAAACTGAAAATTTTACGGAAAAGCGGCCATAACTCCAAGACGGATACATGGATATTCTCCAAAATTGCAGGGCAGGTAGATCTCATCATGCTGATCATTTTTACTTCGTGTCAGAATTTTGATATCTGTAATGGTTTTCGAGTAATTTCCAAAAAACAGCAATTTACCCCTATGTTCTATTTTTAGTAACAGCAGCCATGTTGTTTGGTCTACGGACATAAAAATCACAAACTTGAAAGAGCATTTCCTGGTGATGATTCAGGCCAAGTTTGGTTAGTATTGGCCCAGTAGTTTCAGAGGAGAAGATCTTTGAATAAAAGTTAACGGACGGACGGACGGACGACGGACAACAAGTGATTGCAAAAGCTCACATGGCCTTTGGCCAGGTGAGCTAAAAAGAAAGGAAATGGGGTAAATGTCAAGGAGACAACATCCCATATCCAGGTAAAGAACAAGTATATCTAGGATGTATGATTAGTGGCAATAGTAGGTACCGGTAAGACTTGTCAAAATATCAAGTCAATTAAGCACTTTTTTTCATTCTTTGTTTAAACAAATCTTAACCTACAACTCTGAAATTTTCTACATGGATCCCTATCTTAAATTATTTACAGCCAAATAGGGTTCAGAAAAAAATATATTGTGAAGTTGATCATTTAAATTTCATTGATAAGAATTCACCTGAGCTTCTTCAGTGTAAAAAAGTCCTCAAATTTAATTGTTCGAGCATAACTTGGTAGATTATCACTAGAATTGTTTATTCACGAAAGTGCAAACATCTACATATCTTCTGAGACTTTAAAGTAATTGCATCAAATCATTCTTTCTAACAAAACTTAGTGAACATAAACTCTTTATTGAAACAGGCATTTATGTTCAGTTTGTGGCGTTAAACAACGATCAAACAATCAGTTTGCAGCATAAATAACTTTGGAAGATGACTTTCACTTTTTCTTGGATTGCAAAATATAAACATTAACAGATTTAAGATTTTGGAACATATTAAGAAAATTTTCTTTTTAAACCGTGAAATGCATTACGTATAGTGAAAGAAGTAACCTTTGATTGTCAAACCTGGGTATACAGTACAAGCAGCGTTATTAGTGGCAATATCATCTTGATAAATATAGCTTGTGATTGAAGATGATGTTGAATTGTCTACAATATCTCTTTATGTAACTGAGGAATCTGAGGGGATGGTCTCATCTTTTTGAGATAGTAAGCCGAATACAAATAGGAGCATGTAAAGACAGTCATATACACGTAAATTATCAGAATATAAGCAAAATACTCAACAACTATTCAAAAATAAGCATTTTTAATTTTTTAATTTATCTGAAAGTGAGACTACCGTAAATATCAGTCTTATTCCATTAAACATCAGCAATGTTAATATGAACATTTTTAATTAATTTCATTTTTATTTTAACCGTTACTTATCAAACAAATATTTTTTCTTAATACTATGCTTGAATATTTAAAGATTGCTAACTTCTAAATGTATTTCTTTTGGTAAATGTCAGGTAAAATTAAGATAATCAGTAAAGAACAGACTATAATTATTAAAACAACAATTTCCTATATGTTTATATAAACCTGTAATTAAATGTATGCAAACCAGGAGTAAACCGCAATTAACAGGAATATTCTATTAAGAGGAGTTTTCAATCTTGCTGTAAAAACATGTCAATTAACTTGAAAAGTGGCAAATGATGATTTAATCATTAAACAAACACAGATATTACAGTCTGTTTTTATCAAAATTATTAATTGATTTGACATTTCATAATTAAATATCTCATTTTAATTTTTTTTCAGAATAATTTGCTAAAAAATTATACTTTTCATGTTAAATTTCACAAAACATGTCTTGATTTGAAAATGAAACTATTCAATTAACAGGATTTTTTTTTAACTATTCAATATGCAATTAAAAGGAATAAATAATATAGAAGCATATAGTAAATGGTTTTGTGCAGCAGAATTTTATGCAATTAAGAGAGATATGCTATTAAGAGGTATGCAATTAAATGGAGTTAACTGTACTGAATATGACAAAATATTTTATGGGTAGATTGCTCATTCTCTTCTTTATATTTTCTTTTGGTTTATTTTAGGTGTAGCACCTCATCAACCTCCTGTTCCACCAAGGCCTCGTTCAACTTCATACCTAACCCAGGGACCACTAGGTGTTGCCTTGCCACGCCCAGAGAGACCAATACAGCCTGGAGTACAAAATGTGGCAAATTCTCAAGCTAGCGCACAACAACAATCCCAAGTTTCATCGATGGTACGGAGTTTTAGTGTGCCATCTGGTGTTAGTGTCAAATCATCTCCCCCTGTTCCTCCGAAATCCCATTCCATATCAACACCTACATCGCCGGAAAGTACAATACCAGAAAATGAAAACAATGAATGTACAGTGTGTTATGAACGTGAAGTGAATTCTGTTTTATATAAATGTGGACATGTCTGTATGTGTTTTGAATGTGCCATACACGTTAAAGAAAAAGGTGCATTGTGTCCAATCTGCCGACAGACTATTCATGATGTCATTAAAATTTATAAAACGTAATATTGGACAGAATATGCTAATATATTGTTAATGTACTAATTTAATTTTAATGATTCTTAAAAATCAATCTGATTAAAATCAGATGTCTCACTTGCTCCTCCTAGTAATATTATGTTGCCGCCCACTCTGTGACATATCAGGAAAGGCAGAGCAAGATAGAGATTTGATTTTGATCTGATTGTCTTATACAGTAATTAATTTTTAATTATGATGGTCTAATTCTTGAGATCATCAGCAATATCGTAAATAACGAAGACAAATGAATAAATATGAAAATGATAATAATAATAAAATGATAGAATTAATCAATAAATACAGCATCATGCCAAAATGGGTCAACTTTAAAAATTTTCTGGTCATTTCATAAATAAAACGACATTTTCATGGTAGAAGGCGTGGTAAGTTGATTCTTCCTGTGTTTAAAAAACTATTTTAATTTTGCTACTTTTTGTATTATTATTTGAATGTAGATTGAAATTTTTGATGTACAGTTTTATGTTTATATAGAATAAATTTTACATAAAAAATTTCTGGTTGTGTTTAAATTGTCCTAATAATCAATTTGAAAAATCATCATAAAAAACTCATTTTGGAATAATATTTTATTAAAATTTGTTCGGAAGGATTCAAGAGAATTTTGAAACCAGTGGCATTTTTATACGAAATACTGGTTGATCTTTTTTTTATCTTCTCTGGCATGATGTTGTAGATTTCCAAAAAAATTATTTGAAAACAGTTCTTAAAGGGAGACAAATGAAGATATGTAAGGGAAACGACTTGCTAAATTATTGGTGCTGTAAATTTCATGGTTCATGACAAACCAAAGAGTTTTTATAGTATCATTATGATAATATTATTGAGTGATTTGGATGAATTTATAATTTCACTTTAGAAAAGTTAATAAAATTAGTGAAACAAATTATAAACTAGTAATCCCACATTTTTCTTGAATCTTGGTGGTATAAATTTTAGTTCTTTTTCTTTCGACTACCAAAAAATAGGTACAGGGAATGATATCTTTCAGAAACAATAATTAGGAAGAGTTTTTCTGTATACATGCAAATTAAGTTCAAAATGCCCATGTAGGGAATACTAGAAAGAATTTAATGATGGTAATGATAATGATGATGATGTTCAATAATTATTGCTCAGCAACATATTGTTATACATGTTTAATGTTGATTGTGATAGTGATATCTTTAAGTTATCTACATAGATTTTTCTCAGCAATGGCACAATATATTTTCATGACAAAAACTTTGATTCATGTAACTTTTAAATCGGGATTCATGATATACAAATTCCTTTCACATTTCACACCTGCCAAATAAATAAATGCATCCATATTTTTGTTAAAACTTTCATTTAATCACCCTAACTTTATCCCCTTAACTCAGGTTTTTGTTTTTCGACATTCTCTCAAATTGCTAGGTCCAAGAACACAGTTATCTTTATCTATTCTCGAATGTAGTTACATTGTACTAGTGTTTTTGTACATTTTTTCATATTTTTTGTCTTGGCCATTTATATGAATTTCTTAATTCTTTGTGTGCTGAATGCAAGAATAAGCTTCAGATGTATTGTATATAAAAAAAGAAAAACTTTTGTGATATTTGAGTTTTAAAATTTTTTTCCAAACCTTCTGGACTTGTCAACTTTGTTACCCTCATAATGTGGACTGTCAAGGAAAAGGGGCCGACAGAAATTCCTAAATTTTTTACATATCAGTCAAAAAGCGAATTAGGTGTAAGCCATGAATTAATTTTATGGCATTGGATTTTTTTTCAAATCCTGGATAATGATAATATGTAAACCTATAGGAAAAGGGCCAAAATAAGTGTGGTCTTGGACCTTATGTAGAATGTAGGTTATTCCCCCTTATTATTATCAGTTACTTCCCTTTTTATGGTGCTCACTAGTTATATTTATATGTTTGTCTCTTTATCAAGTGCTGTTATATACTGATAATTAATATTACAGTTTTATGTATATATATATATATTATGTTAAATACATCATGTCAATTGTTGGTAAATTTATGAATTTGATTTTGAAAGATCCTCTTGTAATGATTCTTTGAACCATTAAATGCTGTTCCTTTTTTCAAAATAAACTTCAGTTCTTGCAGTCTTGAATTAATGTTAGCTGATCAAGACACTAAATCAGCGAAATGTATCACAATATTTGCAACAGTTTTATTTTTAGAGCTTCATCCATTAATGTGTAAAAAGCAAAGGTAAAACTGTACAACTGTACAAGCAGCAATATTACCTTTAAATCGAGATTACTCTTGCAGAATTAAATTTTAAAATCAAATTCCACATTTTATTTCTTGACATTTTTCATCAAGGATTTCTCAACTGTATATGTAGTAATGATTTGATATTTGGTCTGAAGCTTAAGTATGATGAGTTGTACCATGTCTCCCCTTTTCAAGCCCTTAACTCATCTACTTCCTGTTTGGCAATAACTTTTATTTTTTACCATAATAGCCATACATTGATTTTTTTTGTCAAGGATTTCTCAGCTTTGTATGCAGAAATTATTTAATATTTGGCCTGAAGCTTTTGTATGATGAGTTGTAAGTGTCTCTCCCCTTTTCAATTCTATAACTCATCTACTTTCAGATGTTTGACAATAACATTGATTTTTTTTCTGCTTTATATCTTGAGGATTTATCATTGTTTCCATTCATGTTTTGTGTATACACTTGTACTGTGTTCACACCTGTATTGTGTCCCCACACACTTAAATTTGCACTTTCCATATTGATTCAGTGTTCATTGAGCGGGGGTATAACTGGCTGCTATTCAGGGATGGCTCTTGTTAATTCATTTTACAACTTACAACCATTCTCAAAATCAAAATTATAAATTTGCTAATCAGTAATTGAACTAGGTGTATTTGTCATATGGTTGTTAATTTTGTTTGTGTTATTTATGTGTAAATAATGTTTCTGTGCAATCGGTAGTTGCATTTTCACACAAGGACAAATTAGATATTCCCTTGTAAAATTGTCAGGGTTGATTAATTTGCATAATTTCAATTGATTTAGCATTATAGATAAGGTACTTTGGAATTGAAAATGGTTACTTCAATGTCAGTATTAGAAATAATTTGCTTGCAGTGCTCACTCATATATATATTGTACCTCTAATAAAGAAGATTGTTTCAAGGGGAACACAACTCTCAAAATGTAAATTTTCTAAATGCAGTTGAATTTCGATGGCTCAAACTGCAATAACTCGAATACCATTGATGTCTCAAACCCCTTTTTCTGGACCCTTTATTTGAATTTAAGGTAGATAGACACTGTTGCGCTGCGCAATAAAATCGCGCATTTGAAAAATAAAGAGTCGGTTACGGGGTAAGTTTGATTTTTGTGCCGGAACAGTAACTTGACAGCTTTTTCTTTGTGATGTCATAATTGAATGACAGATTTGAGACGTCATATTTCATCCCTTTTGCCGCGAATTAGCTCCCCTTTCCCGGAAATATTGTAAAATATGTCCGTTAAAAGTATGGTGACATATACATTTTTTCGTTGAAACATTTAGATCATATCATTAACTATTTATTTACAAAAGTATATAAAATTCTCATGGATAAAAAGTTCATTTTTTTCAAGTTAAAAATTGCTTTCCATACTTTTCCCGCGTATTCTTTGTTAATTTATGTGAAAAATTGGTTGAAAATGAGTAAACTTTGATCTCAATTCTAGAAACAGCAAGCATGGTGACATATACTTTTTATAATATACTTAAGGTTAGTATGATCAGTTCTTCAATTGTGCCAAATTACAACAAAATCTCATGGATATCAATATTAGTGTCTATCTACCTTAAATACAGTTCAACATTGATAGCTCATACACCCCTTCAGCTCAAACTTATTTTTTTCAGTCCTTTTGGTGTTTGAGCAATCGAAGTCCAACTATATTGTACGTCTATTTGGTATATCTTTTGCGAACTGTATTTTATAGCCTGAATCATAAAAATTTAACATTTTACAGTTATTGAGTGGGTCCGAAAACAACAGCTGTTTTGTTTGACCCAAGGACTGAACTGTTGCACAAAGCTGTAGGCTTGAGTGCAACAGTTAGGTCAGAGGGTCAAACAAAACTGCTGTTGTTTGAGGACCCGGTCTATAACTGTTTTGTTATACCTTTTCATGTCCAATGTATTTTTGTCTTTGAAATATGTTTTATTGGTATATCAATCTGTTTTACATTTATGGAGTTGGAAACTTTCAGTTATTATGCTCCATTTCATCTGAATACAATACACGTCGCCAATTTGGTAGTGCAGACGACAGATGATCATGTGATATGGGCGTGATGTTTTTAACCAATCAAAATAAGGCAAGCGGTCAACAGTTCGGCTTTGGTCAACAGATTGATTTTGGTTTGAGAAAATAAAACGGACAAATTGTCCATTTTTATTTCCAATGCATTTATACAAGGGAAATATTATAAGGTATAACAATAAATATTACAACATATGATATATCCATTTTTATTCCATTGTCAAATAAAAAATTTAAAGCACAAAAAAGGAAAAATATCACTAATCAAATCACTTATTAAAGCTGGACTTTTCTATCATTATTAGTCATTAAGGCCATAATAAAAATTATACTAGATTCTCATACCCACCTTCCACCCCCCCTCCCATTTTTTCACCACCTCAAAAAATGCTATTTTGATTTTTTGGCCAATTTGGGTAACTTTCTTTTAAAATGACATCATTTTTCACATAATTTGATAAATATAAAAAAAATACCCGCTCTCCCCAAATTTTGAGATAAAAATGGATGATAATCTATGAATTATTTTATTATGGCCTAATCAACATGTTAAAATTATAATTGCAATATGTAGTGGCACCTTTTAATTCTTTGCTGGATATAAATACACTTTCTATTGTTCATATTTTTTTAGTGACTGGTTCACCATACATTCATACTGTCAAAGTCATTATTAGTTATTTCTCATCAAGTCACGAATTAATTAAATTTGTGCGCAGACATGCAATGTTTGAAAACCTCTTTAGAACATATCTAATACGATTACATAATGTAGTTATGTCATGATGCAATATATTTACTAATCATATACTACTGGGCTTTGAAAAGATAGAGTTGCCAATTTTTGTAATAATTTAATAGTGAAATATACAGGAAGTATTTTGTATTAAAATATTCTGTGTGCCTTGGCAGAATGCTTCCTGTCCAAAAACTTTGTGTGCACGACTAAAGAAAAGTTACAAGTTCTTGCTAAGTCTTCTTCTTTTGAGTGCTGTCCGCTTTATTTCACACCCTCACTTTTGTATTCCCTTGTCTTCACTTACAGATTAGCATTCCATCAGAGGGTGGCTTCAAGAACCATCTTGCATTTAGAATGACCAGTGTCCTCACTGAAAATATTTTAAGACTGACCATAAAAAGCAGCTATTTCTGCATTTAAAAAGTTACTTGCATCATCACAGGAATCTTGTCCTGCGGCTTCATATGCTGACATGAATTTTATTGCAAATTTTTATCCACCGGTCAAAAAATGGAAAACGGATATTTTTTTTGTACACTAATGTTGACCTTAAGCACAGTCAAACATAATTTAGTTTCCTTGAAATCTGAAATGAAATGAAAAGTATTATAAAAGGAATTTGGTGCAGGAATGAATCAGAAACTTAAGATTTATTTATACAGACTATGGCACATATCAAAAAAAAATTTGCAAACAAAATTGGGGAAACCAAGCAAATTCCACAACGACTTAATTCCACATATTTGGATTTACTTTGTAGAAATTTCTTTTTGCAATGATACAAGCAAATTCTATGAACCGTCTCCGACATTTAGGTCCAAGTTTGCAGCAATTCAATTTTGCAATACATTCTAGCTAATTTAGTAAGTGTAAATCTTTGCAAATATAAGTTGGTTTAGAATAATTTGTACTTGTTCACATTTTTCAGACTAGAGATTTCCTGTGATATATATATTTCATCTGTCAAAATCTATCGTAACAATATATTTGATAATTTTACGGACAGAAGTTGTATACAGTTGATATTTCATTCTATTGTGTATGATATTATATCATCTCATTTCATTAGAAAGAAAACTTGGAGTGTATACATACAAATAAACATTTTAGTATTATAATGTTGTCTTGTATTTATACCCAAACATCTTAACATTGCATGTATAGAGGGAAAAAAGACCGCTGGAGATCATTATCAGTATTTTAAATTTTTGGCACCATACACAAAACGCGATAGAGAGTTTCAAAAGATTATTAAATGATGTTTCGGTTATTGCTATTGTTCATCTATTCTTCAATTTTTAAACGCCCCGAGGGGATCCAAGATTCTTCTGGCAAATAGTTTTTGGTCTGGTTGTTTGCAAAAACTTTTAACTTGGGATATACATTTTGAGCAGTTAGTTATAGTATTTTCATATTTCACATAATGCCTTTCAATTTGTTACAAAATATCTGACCTTGTGACCTTTGACCTTGACTTGTGATCTACTTTTCAAACTTAAACATGGAGGTTAATTTTTGAATTGTTATTGATCATTAGTGATAGGGCTAAAATATTTCATATGTATGTACCTTATGGTAGGACCTTTCTTCTTGGTACAAAAATGTGTGCCCTAAATGCCATGTGATCTACTTTTTGGCCTGGATGCGTGGATTACAAATCTGGGTTATAGAATTGTGAATAGCAGATGGTGGTGGCAGGTGCGGATTGAATCGTTTCTGAACTTTTCTCCCATTTTTCTGACTTTGGAACTTGGTCATTTTTAGCTCACCTGGCCAAAGACAATGTGAGCTTTTGCCATCACTCGGCGTCCGTCGTCCGTCCGTCCGTCCGTTAACTTTTATTCAGGGATCTTCTCCTCTGAAACTACTGGGCCAATATTAACCAAACTTGGCCTGAATCATCACCAGGTATGCTCTTTCAAGTTTGTGATTTTTATGTCTGTAGACCAAACAACATGGCCGCTGTTACTAAAAATAGAACATAGGGGGTAAATTGCCGTTTTTTGCAAATTACTCGAAAACCATTACAGATATCAAAATTCTNGGGATAAAAATGATCAGCATGATGAGATCTACCTGCCCTGCAATTTTGGAGAATATCCGTTTACCCGTCTTGGGAGTTATTGCCCCTTTTCCTTAAAATTTTCAGTTTTTCGTTACTTTTAGTCTTAAATATTGAAAATGGTAGAAGATAAAAGTGAAGTTTGTATAATAAATATGGTCAGCATAGTAAGATCTACAAGTCCTGCAATTTGGAAGAAAATCTGACAACCCACATAGGAGTCATTGCCGCTTTTTCTTTGAATTTTCACAATTTTTTAACGTTTTTACTTTTATTTCAAAAACTGTTTGAGATAAAGGTGAAATGTGAACTGCAAAAGTGTGAGGTTTTCCAGAACTACAATTTCTACATATGTCCAGCAGGTTCGCATCTCATCCAAGATGGCCGCCAGCAGGGGGAAGATAGTTTAACATAGGACCCTATGGGAAATGCATTCAAAGATCTTCTC
>MJUU01010909.1:120616-141095 GCA_002080025.1 Modiolus philippinarum
AAATTTAACTATCGAGAGTGGATAAAATATGGTAATAATCGGGATAAAGTGGTGTAATCTTTTTCTCTAATGATCAATGATAAAAACCGAGAATTGTTTTCCAAAAAGATTTGGCGGGAAACAGCACGGGGCTTTATTCAACATACGTTGAATAAAAAAAATTTATCAAACGGGTCAAAACCGGTTTAAACTTGACATATCGTTAGAGAAATTGTAATAAATCATAAGTATAACTGTAAACCTGGAAATTTTTGCGCCATCTTTCTTTCGTGGTTGACTGCATAAATCTTATTTTGTACAAACTTGAATTCGTATTCTACTGTCAATCTATTTAATCATCCAATGGCATCAAAATATTCATGACAATTCTATTTTCGCGCCTGATTGATTACCGTGAAAATAAAACAACCGCGAAAATTTCCCTGTTTACATTATACAATGTAATAACTTTGATCATAAAATAATATTGAAATAATTGAAAGGTACAATGTATTCTACACCTAGATACTGTAAGTAATTCTTTATTGTACATGTATATCATTATAGAAGTGATCATAAAAATATTTTATTATACTATACAGTATATTATACTAATGTCATTTGTTAAGGTACATGTATATTATTATTATAACAATTAATATAAAAGGAATATTGTAAAATTCATAAGTATAAATGTTAAATAACAAACTAAATATACAATCATTAAAATATTTCAGTTAGCACCGAGATTAATATAAGTGATATGTATATACTGAGACAAAATAATTCAAAACTTAAAATGCATAAGTATAATAATATTGTTGTAAATGACAGTAAAAAATCTGAGTCAAATTTTGAGTAAAGAGGCATAAAACGATTAAATTGTTCTAAAAAATCTCTAGATGAAATGACCATGGTAAAAAAAAATAGTTGATGAAGTAGTAAAAAAGCCTTTTGTTTAATATTCCTACATTCAAATTGCACACAATCCTCATCAGGTTTAATGTAAAACGAAATTTTCTATGGTGGCCATCTTGGATAAAGTACAGACTTGTAGTTCCAATTATTGAAAGTGGATAACCCAATAATTACTGTGTCCAAATATTGTTCCAATTGGCTTTGTGGTTTCGGAGGAGAATATCTTTGAATGCTGTCCAATTGGGTCCAATGTAAAACTTTGTTCCCTACAGACTTCAAACTAAGATCTACTGTTGTGGCCATCTTGAATTCATGATCAGTCATCAAATCATACTTTTGGTACAGGAGTATCATGTTCACTTGCCTTATCAAATTCCAACTTGATGTCTGAAAGAGTTTCTAAGATTTAACAATTTGCAAATTTCCCATAGGGTCCTATGTTAGTGATCTGCAGTCATGCAGGAATCTTGGATACCATCACTCATTTGTTCTTACAACGTGTCCAGTCAGTGGGATAATTTGACCAAAAAGTCTAGATTTAATCCAAACAATTGCATTAGGTTTCAGGGTAAAGTCAGAGGTTATCTAAAAGTTTTACGAATTGAATTTGTGTCAAGAAAAATTTGTATTGAGATAAACAGATTTGAATGTGGCGTTTTCTTTTCAAGCTTTCATAAACCTTGCAAATATAGGAACAAGAGGCTCTCAAGAGCCTGTATTGCTCACCTGGAACATGGCTGACATAGATAAAAGGCATTTCCAATAGGAAGAACAAAAAATAAAATTTAGCAGAATAATTTTTGTTCTAAAATTACAGTATTCTTGTTTGGTTTCCATGGCAACCGAAAGATCCACCATCCATTTCAAACCATAACAGAACACCGTTCAAAAAAAATTTGGGCAGGGGTTCCCCTTATAATTAAAGTAATACATAGTGCTGAAATTAAAACATTCAGACCACTTTTCAAATAAAAATTCAATAAAGGGCTACGCCGAGCGCAGCATGATACGACCGCAGCATGTCATCCACTGAAATTANAACCTCAAGAGATTTACCCACCATACATTAATGACATTCATTTGTTACAACTTAAGTTTATGAATTGGACTTAACATTTTACTTGTAATGTCAATTTACGTAAAATTGTGAGCACCATTTAATATAATTCTTATGAAAAAAAGTAAAAGCATAGATAAAAGTTGATGAAATATAAAACTGTCATAATGTTCCACTCAACAAAAATACTAAGGAATGTGGAAGAATTATACATTTTGTTGTCTTTCTTTCCCTGCACTTCATATACATGATGCATTGTATAAAAAATATTGAAAAATAATAAATTATCAATAGATGACTAGACAAACTTATCTTATTAAACAATTACTATGCCCAAAAGAATTACTATAAACCGGGAAATTTTCGTGCCATCTTTTTTCATGGTTGTCGAATAAATTTCATTTCTGGCAGTCTTAAAATTGTGGTTGACTGCATTAAAATATTAATACCAGTTTAATATAGCTCTTCATGCGAAAATGCGAAAAATAAAACTGCTGCGAAAATTTCCCTCTTGCATTGTACAAATGTAACTACAATTTCTTCCTATAACCAACCACTATGGTTGGAAGCATCCATAAAGACATTTTTTTCCAACAAAAGCTTAGTGTTTATATGAGAAAGCCATACACATCTTCTGTTCTTTCCAATACTTCTATGGAAAGAGAAGTAACTATTACAACTAAACAGGAGAAGAATATATTTTGAAATGCAATAGCTTGAACACTATGAATGTCTGGAACCTTTTTTAGTTGTTACTTTGTTCAAATTTATACATAGTTTGACCTCAATAATTCGAACACCCCTCTAGATCAAACTGTTTTTATTGGCCTGATGGGTGTTCAAGCAATCTAAATATACAGCCCTTTTTTCATTTGACAAGTATGTAATGAGAAATAAAATCATACACTATTGAAAGTATAAGACAATAGATGTTCTCATGCACCATCTCAAAAATTTTCAATCATCTCAGCTGATCGATGCCTCCAAGAAGATGCTAGAACAAAAAGCTTGAGTGTCTGAGATTTTCTTCTCATATAAATTAACCTGTGTTAAAAATATCATTATTTAAATACCAGGTATCTGTATAGAAATGGAAGCTTCTTTGATTTAATGAACTTAATTTTTGAATAAAAATCTAATTTGGCTTCTTTTAAGCATTACTTGCAATATAAGACGAAAAAATAATCGATTGGGTATTACTTGTTTAAAATCACCAAAGATTTAGTATGATCTGACTCCTTGTAAAAATTATCTTTGGCAAATGACTTAAAAATTCATAAAATAAAACAACTTGTATATTATTTTGGCATTTGACTCTCAGTAAAAATACCACATGATTAAACTACCAACTACATTGTTTTCTGGAAGTGAATAAAAAATTCTTTATACAAAACTTTATTTTGTACTTGTACCAGTATTTATTTTAAAACCTAAATATATGTATATATTTATCAGTAATGAACAAAAAATGGCACTAATCTAATACTCCTCCCACAGAATTAAGTACATAAAAAAAAAATTCAATTAAGCATGTGATATGACAAATTTCAAACACAACTTGAATCTGTTCGGAAAATCTGTGTCAACAATGGAGGTTTATGCTCTTCTATTCTACGTAGACCAAGATTATCTTTATCAGCATCAGCCATTTCCCTCTGTCTCTGTCTGATAAGACGACGTTGCCACTGTGTAGCCAGCACTATAGCACTTGCTGTATCAGTATTATCTGTGTCATCTGGAGCTCTTAGTCCCTGGAAAAAAAAATTATAAACATCATACTGAAGAGATCTACTGGTAAAACTATCTTTAAATAAAAGAAAATGTGTCCATGGGACACAGATGCCCCCGCCAGATATATATCGGCAAACAGGAAGTGGATGAGTCACGGACTTGAAAAGGGGAGACACAGTACAACTCATCATACAAAAGCTTCAGACCAAATATCAAATCATTACTACATACACAAGCTGAGAAATCCCTGATGAAAAATTTCTGGTTATAATTGGAAAAATTTCAATATATGGTTATAATTGGAAAAAATCAAAGTTCTTGTCAAACAGAAATTATATGAGTGACGGACTTGAAAAGGGGAGACACGATAAAACTCAACATACCAAAGCTTCAGACCAAATATCAAATCATTACTGCATACACAAGCTGAGAAATCCTTGATGAAAATTTTCGGACGTATGTACAGATGGACGGACGGACAAGAGCGAAACTTAATGCCCCCATCGCCTAACGGTGGGGGCATAAAAAAGTATCAGAAAACTCAGCAAGTAGTTCAAACAAGGCTCTACTGCTTCTTGTATAACTTGATCATGCATCACATGTTCCGACATTTAGTCTGCAAAGTGTTTGATTTTTATATCCACCAAAGATATTGTTGAAATGGCCATGTGCAAAATTCAAATTAACTGCAATTTTGGTATTTTGTTGTTTTTGTAAGTATCTCCTACAAACTCTCCTGCGCAATTGTATTTTTTTTAAACTGAAAATTATCCAGGTGAAATATATGTTAAATCATTGATTTTGTGTCAATCAACATAGGTACCACATCGATATGTGAAAAGGAGACCGCTTCTGTTAACTATGAAAAAAATTTCCAAATTAATGTTACACAAAATTTTGCAGGAGACGGATTTATATAAGAATGACACTTGTTTCCCAATCCTGTTTATTTTGTATTGTTATATTTGTTCATGTTTTATAATTTACAAATAAAATAATGTTAAATTAAAATTTTGCAAAATTCAACTGGATTGCAGGAGATCTCACTTTGAATTGATCTAATGACTTCATTGGATATTAAAAAGGTCAAAAACTTATCATTAAATAGCAAATTAAACCAGTATTGATTGAAGAAGCCCAGAATGGAGAAGAAACTCAAAGACTTTAAATATCATTTATTTCAGCATTAAAGAATAAAATCTATCTTTAACAAATGGTTCTTTATCATAGTTCTATTGTCTCAAGGGTATGACATACAAATTCTTGCTGAAGCTTGAGTCTTTAACCCTTTCAATAATATTGACTAAAACTAATTCAATTTTATTTACAGAATTCCAAAAAAGCCTCAATCAGAACTAGATTTGCAATTGCAAGCAATAGCTGATGTCGCCCCCCGGCAGCCAATTAAATGCTTCCATCTTTTTTGCAGCGTCAAAATCTGCCTAGAAAACAATCCTTGTTGAAATCAGACAAAGCTGAAATTTTGACATATTTTGGCTTCCATCNAATTTTGCAAATGTTTGAAAAAGAAGCTTGCCGAGTTTTTAAACATTTGAAAATTTATTTAACAAGATATGAGAAATTTCACAATTAACATGTTTAAGTTGTAGAAAAAATTTTCTCTAATGACATAATGTAAAACACCGAGAATTATGTTCCGAATAGATTTGGCGAGAAATTCCTTGCAATTGTTCTCTCACTAGAGACGAGAAATATTTTTATCACATTGGTCAGGTGTTGGTTAAATTTGCTAGAAATTAGAGAAAGTAACATTTATAATAATAATGAATAATAAAGAAATGGACAAAAAACAATATGTTGTCCAGACTACCTCTGGGTCGACATAATGAAAATAAGATATGACTGACACATCTCACTTCACTCTACCTTAACACAAACAGCTTCTGCGGCTTTCATAGTCTGTAACACAATCTTCATCAAGTTTTCTGCATTTTCTGTCAATATCTTTCCAACCTGCAAAAAATAGTGTAAAGTCTCTTTGTCTTGACATACTTCATACCACAACAAAGCAAATGAATAAAATGTCTTGATAAGATGTGACCTCTGTACCTAAGCTATACTAGACATTTTCTAACGAACATATGCTTCCACAACAGTATTCAAAGTATTCCAAAATACTTGGAATTTAAAATTATAATACATACTGAAATATGAATGAATCAAGTCTTTGTCAGTTTATTAGTCATAATGTATAAAAGGAAGGTATCCATCAGAAATGTACATAGACAATAACATTACATTTACCTGACATAAACACAACATAAGGAGTAGGCTTAGAAATGCTGAAAATGCGAGCTTCTGGTGGGCATTTTCACTGTTTTGAGCTGAATCCTTATATAGAGTTTAAGTCATGTCAATGTAATGTTATTGTGTTTATATTGCAATATTAGAAAAGCATAATTTTGGTTAAATTTACCAGTAAAAATGATGATTAAAAAAGTGAGGCGGATGTTGTTAGCTTTAGATGAATCCATGTTTTCTTGCAATGTCATGGAACACATTGCAGACATCACTGAGAAAGTGTTATACAGTCAGTGACTGTATATCACCTTTGTTTATACAGTCAAGGTAGTTTACTTATGCAAGTAGAGAGGTTGCAGTATAAATCCATTTCTCTGAGCTGAAGAAGTATAGAAAAGGCTTTTAGGCATTTGCTTCTTTCATGCTCAGTGTTTGAAGACACACAGTTATTTTGATTTTAAACAAAACATAATCATAGGGTCATCTAATGTTTTTTTAAACAGCACCAATATATGACAGTAATTTTTTTGTGAACATTCTCAAGGAGTCTCAGGGATCTAATGTTTCACATAAAATATATACTTATGCAAACAAACAATTTATGTGAAAAATCAAAAAATAAAATTCCAAAAAACGACATATAAAGTCTCATGTGTTGGAAGTTGTCATAACAATGAGTTGTCAGTGCTTTTCTTGAACTGCATACAAAAATTTAGACATTATTTTGTTTGCTGTATGCCTCAAATCCTAAATAAATTGAATTAATAGATGTTTGAATGTCAATACTGAGTTTTATTTTGTTTTACTGACGAGATATAGAAGACCCAACCTTTGCTGTCTCAAAACGGCCATCAATTAAATGGTGGCAAATTGAGTGGATACATTGGTATGTATGGTTGTCAAAAACTACAAACTATAAGTATAATACCAATCTTGACAACATTTCAAAGACCTGAAATCAGGTCCTATGATGCTTGCCTGGCATACAAAACATGTCAACCATGACAAAATATAACTGCAGATCTTTGAAGTGTTGTTGTCAGGATTGGTATTACTTAAATGTACACATGGAATATTTATGGATCAATAGACCATATCCGAGTTCTGGTATTCAGATTCACCAGTTGTTGTTTGTCCGCCCTACGTCACAATTATGTCCGCCCCATGTGACTTAGAATTTACTTCAAAAACAGAATTTTGTGACGTTTTGGGCTCTATGACGTCACATATTCTATAATGTGACGTGTTGAAAAGTTGTCTTCAAAATCCTGGTACCAAAACTTGGATATGGTCTATTGGATCTTGTATAGGTAGTTTCCAAAACAGTATTTTTATTTCATAAAAAGTCTGTGATTCTCTCAAACAGTTCAGTCAAAATTTGACATTAATGAAAATCCACCCAAATGTATTATGAAATTTTTGATTTTCTAAGAATCATTGATAATGTTTTGCATGGCCATTTTCCTGAAGATCTGAAGACATTTAATGCATTTTTGTAAAAACAATATCCTTAAAAATTTAAGAGGAATACTCAAATTGACACAAATTTAAAATGTACTATGATTTACTTGTTTTAAGCAAGTTTTTAGCATGACAAGCTGCATGCATTACTTATCAAAATATAATTCTGACACTGTAAAAACTAGCATAAAATAAGGTTACATTTGATTAATGTTGACTTCATTTTGTAACTGATTATTAAAACATGCAACTCTTGAAGACTCATATGCTATTTCTGGTCATTAAGACAATAATTTCTCATTAGATGTAGAATTAATCATTAATATTGGAAAGAGTTACTGCTCTTTGCTCAAATTATTTTCAGTCTCCGTTCTTATTCAATAATACTTGATAAATATACACCTTGACCTTCATTTTTTAAATTTAGCTATCTGGTTTCAAATTACATAACTAGGAAGCAATGAAATATAAGTTATCCCAAGTTTACCTTACCTTACACCCTCAGAGATCAAGTTTATTAATTGCATATCTTGCTCCATGAAGTTTGTGCAAAGGAGTCTTTGTTGAGCATAGAGTTGACTGAAACCTTAAACAGTTTAACCCTTTAACCATACAGAAGGCCATAGGAAGTACAGATTCCCAAACTACACAATGATAACATAACTTTGACAGCAATTTTTACCATCATTCAAACTGCTTATTGTGCTAAGTGATGGAAATCAGACACTCGTCTGAGCACAATACCTTGTAATGAAAAAAAAATATAGTAGAATATTCCAACCAGCTGCCATCTCTAATCAGACAGACCTGCTTAGACTATTGGGAAAGTTGGAATATAATTGCAGAAAATTAACTCCCAAGATCTTTGACTCTATCCTCCATAGGGTAAAATGTTTATTTATGTTTCTCCCTAGCTTTCCCCTTATATGGTAGTATTAACCTGCTAAACTAACAAGAGCTGTCGCCGAATGGCAGCCAAATATACCCCCTCATTGAACTTTGAATCAATATGGTAAGTGCAAATTTAAGTGGATTTGGACACAATACAGGTGTGGACACAATACAAGTATGGACACAATGATACAATCTTCAAGAAAAAACTTTTCGTAAGGGTACCAAAGAAAATCAGACAAAAATAAAATTCACCCTTTTTTGCCTCTTTTACATTTTACACAAAAATCATAAGCATTAGAGAAATTTCACTACATCGCTTTGAAAACAACTTTTCAAGAGGCAAACAATGAAAAGAGTGTTTCTCTCTTCCAGCATGATTTCACAATATCTACCTCTTGAATTATTTCTTTGAAAAATTATCCAAGTCCAAAAAAATCATTGCAAAAGGAATAATAAATATATTCCTTCATGCATATCTAGATATGGTGTCCTTCCTTTGTGTAAAGTTTCATCAAAATCCTTTCAGTGGTTTAAAAGGAGTTGCGCTTACGAAATAACCATACATAGGGAATCTACGAAAAGACAAATTCAAATTATCTCCCCTTCCTGGTTTCGAATAATCATTATATTCCTTCATGCACATCTCTAGATAGTGTCCTTCCTTTGTGTAAAGTTTCATAAAAATCTTTTCAGTGGTTTAAGAGGAGTTGCGCTTATGAGGTAACTCATACATAGGGAATCTACAAAAAGTCAAAGTCAAATTATCTCCCCTTTCTGGTTTTGGACAATAATTGTATTCCTTCATGCACATCTCCATATAGTGTCCTTCCTTTGTGTGAAGTTTCATCAAAATCCTTTCAGTGGTTTAAGAGGAGTTGCACTTACAAGGTAACCAATATATAGGGAATCTATGAAAAGTAAAAGTCAAATTATCTCCCCTTCCTGGTTTCGGACAATAATTATATTCCTTCATGCATAAATATTAAAAGGGACCATCCCATGAACAATGTGACTAAGTTTTGATACAACTGGTCTCAAAATTCCTACCGGTAACTCCGAATATTTTACACTTTTTATCACAAGGTCAATGTTAAACTATGTCCCTGGGTTGTGGTAATTTTGTATTCAATACAAACAGGATCTACAGGATTTTCAAGCTTGGTTTCAGATGGTACAGCAGTTTCAGATAATATTTTTGAATGCATTCCTCCAGAGGGTCCAATATTAAAAAGCTATATATTCCTTGCTAGTGGTTATAATAAATGAAGAGAATTTGAGAATTTGCCTCCATATTTATACATTTAGAGCTATAGGCCAAAACTGTAGTGATTTAATTCCTGCTGTTTTTTAACAAAAAAAAGAGGACCATTTTGACCATTATCCTGTCAACTTTCTCAGAACTCTGATCAATAGTTTTAGTGGATAAGATCTTTAAAGAAAAGTTTAGTAGTTATAAACCCCAAGTGACGACAATACTTGACACTGGGTTTGGACCAGGTGAGCTAAAAAAAAAACTTAAACGTCAAACACTGCACTCTTCTTAAAAGATTGATTGATTGATTGATTGAATATTGTTTAACCTCTACTCAGCAATATTTCAGCTATATCAAGACGAGAACAAGTTTGTTAATAAATAATCACTTTGGGGTATGGAAAGGGCCATGGGACGGGAAATTCTGACTGCCACTTCTTAAAAGAAANGTTTCATCAAAATCCTTTCAGTGGTTTAAGAGGAGTTGCACTTACGAGGTAACCCATATATAGGGAATCTATGAAAAGTCAAAGTCAAATTATCTTGGACAATAATTATATTCCTTCACGCACATCTCCATATAGTATCCTTCCTTTCTATAAAGTTTCATCAAAATCCTTTAAGTGGTTTAAGAGGAGTTGCGCTTACAAGGAGTGTGGACAGACGGACGGACAGACGGACGGACAGACGGACGGACAGGGTGATTCCTATATACCCCAAAATTTTGTTTGTAGGGGGTATAAATATTAAAAGGGACCATCCCATGAACAATGTGACTAAGTTTTGTTACAACTGGTCTCAAAATTCCTACCGGTAACTCCGAATATTTTACACTTTTTATCACAAGGTCAATGTTAAACTATGTCCCTGGGTTGTGGTAATTATAGATTCAATACAAACAGGATCTACAGGATTTTCAGAGTGAATTCAATGATTTCAAGCTTGGTTTCAGATGGTACAGCAGTTTCAGATAATATTTTTGAATGCATTCCTCCAGAGGGTCCAATATTAAAAAGCTATATATTCCTTGCTAGTGGTCATAATACATGAAGAGAATTTGAGAATTTGCCTCCATATTTATACATTTAGAGCTATAGGCCAAAACTGTAGTGATTTAATTCCTGCTATGTTTTTTAACAAAATAGAGGATCATTTTGACCATTATAAAAAACAATCCTGTCAACTTTCTCAGAACTCTGATCAATAGTTTTAGTGGATAAGATCTTTAAAGAAAAGTTTAATAGTTATAAACCCCAAGTGATGACAATACTTGACACTGGGTTTGGACCAGGTGAGCTAAAAACCTAAATGTCAAACACTGCACTCTGCTTAAAACAAATATTAAATCTATTAGTGCATGCTGTCAGTTGTGCACACTATATTTGAAATCTAGCATTATCACACATATGCTATGTGCCAAACCACAGTCATACCACACTAAGAGTCAAGCTACTCAACCACACTGTTACCTTGTCATCATGTAAACAATCAAGGTCATCTGGGGTCATCTATAAAATTTCAATCAATAAATATTCAGAGTTGACCAGAAAAGATCATCTACTTTTAACTACATTACCTACCATTCTTGTTAATATAACCTTTTAAACAAACTTGATTGTGATGGATATGCTTTGAACACCACTTTAAACCGTTTTGAACTTACGGTAATACATGTATGAGGGATGTGTGTAAGCCTAATGATGACTTTAAGATGAAGAACAACAACAAAAGCATTGCTCTTTTCGATTAACCTGTATATGTAGGAATTCTACCAATGTACATTTACATGTTTTTCATATCCTTTCATTGGAACCTTACAATATCTAAATTTTTGTAAATTTTGTTGAAAACTAAGGAGTATCTCCCTCATGCAAAGCTCTGTCCTTAGCTGATTTTGGCTTTATATTTAGATCATATTGGTTATTTGTTCTCTGTCAGTTTTTAAACATCTTTGAATTTTGGTCTTCCAAACGTTTAGATTTTATCTGCACTGAAGAGACATAAGTTGTCTAAATGCGCATATGCAGAATTAAAATTCACAGTAACTTCGGTATTTAGTTATTTGTTCATTTATAATAGAGTTTGTCTGTAGCGCAGTGTGGAGTATGTAAAAAATTGTCCTGCTTGAGGTGTATGCTTTCTAGATTTGGTGACTTATGGTAAATTTGTTCATGTGAGAATTTCTCATATAAATGCATAAAAAATCTGTTTAATTGATATAGGGTCCACATCGGTCAGAGAGTTATCTTGATAATGTTTTATAAAGTATTGTATATGTTGTATACATGTTTGTTTTGTATTGCTTTATCCTTAAGGGTATAATTCTGAAATAAAGTACTATCAAAATTTAACATTTTGGCTTCGTATTTTCTAGTTATTTAACAATTATTCTGGCCATCTGTATACATAATGTCCACATCTCCTGATGATAGTGTTTGTAAACGTACTTTGCCTGATATTTTCATGTTTGTTGACAATCCTGCATCCATGGATAAAAATGACATGGATGTAGCCTTGTTAAACCTAAAGCCAGTGAATTCTGCTCAAACCAATTCTATGGGCTGTCTTGAACTTACTATGATGCATTGTTGAAGGCTTCATGGTGACTTAGAGATAAAAACAAAAATAAAAGTGTTGTTCCATTTGCTGAATCCTAATATGAATTTGTAAGGATTTTATTTTACGTATATTTACTCCATATCCCTTTATTTGTTCACAGTAGTCTCCTTAAGACAAACACACTTGTGACCGAGTATTTACTTATTAATCACATTCAACATTAATTAGGTGCAGTACCCCCCCCCCCCTTCCCCCTTCCCTATACTATGATTAATTTATCTATTCCTACTACTGTAAATCATTGCAGACCTGCCAACTCTCATGCGCAATATGCATTTTCAAGGCAAACTTTCATAATTTCAATTTATCTTTTCCTTCTTTCCTTTGAACTTTGACTTTTTTTGGTAAATCTCATGCATTTGCTTCACAAAAACTTGGCAATACTGTCAATGTCTAATTCTTATATTACACATATACACTTATTCAAATAGGCACTTAATAGTAAAACTCTGTTATATTTTATCACTTTATCCCATAACTATCATTAATTGACCAAGACAGTCAATGGCTTTTCTGAAAATTTCTCAATAAACAAAATGGGTGTACTTGTAAATATTATAAATACATACATCACCATCTCCTGATGATCCTTGATGTACATTGGCGATGACAGTAAGCTGTGTACTGACTGTAGGTATCTGGTTAGCATAAAACATCAGGTCTCTGGCAAACCTATACAATTTAAATTTCTCTGTTCAGTGAGGTTTCTACATTTCATGAATGAATCCGATCAGAAAAAAACTAGAAAAACTGTAATTATGTATCCCCACTTTCCCCCCCAAAAATCATTACATTCAAAAATCAAAAGCTAGTGCACATTGGCATTATGCAATGAAGATTATGACAAAATTTCAGTGTATTCCATTTAGGGTGTAGGAGGAGTTGTGACTAGAAAGTGAATACCCCTATGGCGGATGGAATATCAACAAATGGATGGACAAACAGACACCATGATCACCATATACCGCCCAAAAAAGCAAGGTATAAAAAAACCAAAGGATACAGATACCCCAAACTACATAAACTGAAATCTTTGTTTTATCTAGGTTGGTAACTATCACATTGTATATAGTTTTGTTGGCTGTGATTATAAACTTCAGCTGATGGCAAAGCAATTTTCTTGATGAGTCAAAAGGATGCAACCTCAGGTCAAATTTTCCTGATACATGTATAACAATTGGTTATAGCTGTCAATATGTCACTGCCTGATAAAACAAGGGATCTGTGAGCCCAAGCTCACTAGAAATATCCCCTCTCTCAAGCTTTTAGGCATGACTATACAAAGCTTGTGACAAAATTTCAGATCTACAAGAAGTATATGAGTGACCAACTTGAAAAAGGAAGACACAATACAACTCATCACACTAATGCCTCAGACCAAATATCAAATTAGTAATACATACACAAGCTGAGAAATCCTGAGTTGACGCAAAATTTCAATATATGGCTATACTTGAAAAAATCAAAGTTATCGACAAACAGGAAGTAGATGAGTGACAGACTTAAAAAGGAGAGACATGGTTCAACTCATTATTCTTAAGCTTCAGACCATATATCAAAGTGTTACTACATACAAAAGCTGAGAAATCCTTGACAAAAAATTTCACTACATGGGTATAATGGGAAATAAATTTGGTAAACAGGAAAATCAGCAAACAAGAAGTAGACGAGTGACAGACTTGAAAAGGGAAGACAGGGTGCAATGCATTATTCTAAAGCTTCAGACCAAATATCAAATTGTTACTACATACAAAAGCCGAGAAATCCTTGATGAACAAGCGGAGAAATCCTAACGAAATATTTCAATACATGGCTATAATGGTAAAAATCAAAATTATAGGCAAACAGGAAGTAGATGAGTGATGGACTTGAAAAGGGGAGACACGGTACAACTCATCTTACAAAAGCTTCAGGCCAAATATCAAATCATTACTACATACACAAGCTGAAAAACCTTGATGAACTAGAATACTGACAGTAAGAAAGGGCCCCGCCCCCTTGTGTGTTCCAAAAACCTGTTTCAGAAAAACATAAATAACCAAATCCTAAGTTTAGTTTCTGCAATTTGATTGTGTCCAACACTGCATAAAACTGTGAAGGTTATTTCAAGTTATCATATGACATAGAGCTTATTCTCAAAATATGCTTTTTATGGTATAAAAACAAAGTTTTTCCCCAAAATTGTTTTCAGATTTTACTCAACATGCTCAATATGGACCTTCCTTAGATCATGTCCAAGACTGTGTATAAAATTTGCATAAAATTCGCTCACATGACAAAATGCTTCTATGCCATGCATGACCAAAAATGACCAAAACTAGAGCTGTTGGCAAAGCCAGACTAATCCCCCCCCCATCATAAAGGTCAAAGGTCAAGGTCACAGTGACCTAAATTTGGTACGTGACACATAGCTTCCCATGATGCATCCACACACCAAGTTTGATAATCCTAGGTGCTACGGTACAAAAATTCTGCTCCGGACACAAAATGCACCCGGTTTACTATCATAAAGGTCAAAGTCAAGGTCACAGTGACCTAAATTTGGAACGTGACACATCGTCTTCCCATGATGCATCCACACACCAAGTTTGATAATCCTAGGTGCTACAATACAAAAGTTCTGCTCAGGACACAAAATGCACATGGTTTTACTATCATAAAGGTCAAAGTTAAGGTAACAGTGACCTAAATTTAGTACGGGACATATCGTCTTCCATTGATGCATCTACACACCAAGTTTGATAATCCTAGGTGCTATGGTACAAAAGTTCTGCTCCGGACATGAAATGCACATGGTTTTACTATTATAAAGGTCAAAGTCAAGGTCACAGTGACCTAAATTTGGTACGTGACACATCATCTTCCCATGATGCATCAACACACCAAGTTTGATAATCCTAGGTGCTACGGTACAAAAGTTCTGCTCCGGACACGATATGCACATGGTTTTACTATAATAAATGTCAAAGGTCTAAGTCAAGGTCACAGTGACCTAAATTTGGTACTCAACACATCGTCTTCCCATGATGCATCCACACACCAAGTTTTATTATCCTAGGTTACACGGTACAAAAGTTCTGCTCCGGACATGAAATGTACATGGTTTTGCTATCATAAAGGTCAAAGGTCAAAGTCAAGGTCACAGTGACCTAAATTTGGTATGCGACACATTGTCTTCCCATGATGCATCCACACACCAAGTTTGACAATCCTAGGTGCTACAGTACCAAAGTTCTGCTCTGGACACGAAAGGGGACGGACGGACAGACGGACAGACTGACAGACAGACATGGTGATTCCTATATACCCCCAACTTCGTTTGCAGGGGGTATAAAAATTCCTTGCTGGCAGTCATGTTTTTTATTGGATCAGATTGAAATGAGCAATCTTTGTTAAGGACCTTAAGTACATCATTCCTGTAAAGTTTGGTTGAATTTGCTTCAGCGGTTTCAGAGAAGATGAAAATGTGATTTTTCCCATAGGGTCCAATGTTAAACCTAAATTCCGTGCTGGCAACCATGTTTTTTATCCAATCAGAAGGAAATTAGCAATCTTTGTAAAAGACCTTCCATACATCTTTCCTGTAAAGTTTGGAATAATTTGCTTCAACAGTTTCAGAGGAGAAGATGAAAATGTGATTTTGTTCAATGTTAGACTATGTTCCATGCTGGCGTTCATGTTTTTTATCCGTTTGGAACAAAATGAGCAATCTTCACAAAGGACCTTAAGTACATCATTCCTGCAAAGTTTGATCGAATTTGCTTCCTTGGTCTCAGAGGAGAAGATGGAAATGTGATTTTTCCCATAGGGTCCAATGTTAAACCAAAGTTCTGCGCTGGCGGCCATGTTTTTTATCGGATCAGAACAAAATGAGCAATCTTTGTAAAGGACCTTCCATACATCATTCCTGTGAAGTTTGGTTGAATTTACTTCAGTGGTTTCAGAGGAGAAGATGAAAATGTGATTTTCCCATAGGGTCCAATGTTAAACTAATTTCCGTGCTGGCGGCCATGTTTTTAATCAGATCCAAACGAAATGAGCAATCTTTGTTAAGAACCTTTAGTACATCATTCCTGTAAAGTTTGGTTGAATTTCCTTCATTGGATTCAGAGGAGAAGATGAAAATGTGATTTTTCCCATAGGGTCCAATGTTAAACCTTAATTCCACGCTGGCCACCATGTTTTTTATCGGATCAGAACGAAATGAGCTTTATTTGTTAAGGGCCTTATGTACATCATTCCTGTGAAGTTTGGTTGAATTTGCTTCAGTGGTTTCAGAGGAGAAGATGAAAATGTGATTTTCCCATAGGGTCCAATGTTAAACCTAAGTTCCGCGCTGGCAGCCATGTTTTATATCGGATCGTAACGAAAGGAGCAATCTTTGTAAAGGACCTTCCATACAAAATGTGAAAAGTTAACGGACGTCAGACGCCAAGTGATGGCAATAGCTCACACTGACCCTTTGCGTCAGGTGAATTAAACAAGAGGCTCTCAAGAGCCTGTATCGCTCACCTGGACCATGGCCGACATAGATAAAAGGCATTTCCAATAGTAAAAAAACCATAAAATTTAGCAGAATACCTTTTTTTCCTTAAATTACAGTATTCTTGTTTAGTTTCCATGGCAACTGAATGATTCACCATCCATTACATTCCATAACAGAACACCATTCAAAAAAAATTTGGGCAGGGGTTCCCCTTATAATCAAGGTAATACATATTGCTGAAATTAAAACATTCAGACCACAATTCAAATAAAAATTCAAAAATTTGGGCAAAGGGTTCCCCTTAAAATCAATAAGGCCAATGTAAAACTATGTTTCAGATGGTGGCCATCTTGGATGAAGTACTGACCTGCTAGATATATTTTTTGGATGGGACCACCTAAGCACCATTGTGGGGCCATTGTGGCTTAGTTTGGTTCAAATTGGACTAGTAAGTTCTGAGAAGAGGACCTTTGAATGTATATTCCATAGGGTCCAATGTTAAAACTATTATTCCCGCTGGCGGCCATCTTGGATATACTAGTAAGCCGGACCTGAAAAACACCTTTTATGTAAGGGACCACTAAAGGACTACTGTGGCCAAGTTTGGTGCCAATTGGCTTAATAGTTTCAGAGAAGAAAATCTTTGAATGTGTTTTCCCAAACAGTCCAATGTTAAAACCATGTTTCCCGCTGTTGACCATCTTGGATATAGTGCTGACCTGAAAAACACCTTTTTTGAAAGGGACCACCAAAGGACTATTGTGGCTAAGTTTGGTGTCAATTGGCTCAGTAGTTTCAGAGAAGAAGATCTTTGAATGTGTTTTACCATAAGGTCAAATGTTAAAACTATGTTTCCCGCTGGCGGCCATCTTGGATATCGCACGGACCTAAAAAACACCATTTTTGTAAGGGACCACCAAAGGACTATTGTGGCCAAGTTTGGTGTCAATTGGCTCAGTAGTTTCTGAGAAGATCTTTGAATGTGTTTTCCCATAGGGTCCAATGTTAAAACTATGTTTCCTGCTGGCAGCCATCTTGGATATCACGCAGACCTGAAAAACACCTTTTTTGTAAGGGACCATCAAAGGTCTATTGAGGCCAAGTTTGGTGCCAATTGGCTCAGTAGTTTCTGAGAAGAAGATCTTTGAATGTGTTTTCCCATAGCGTCCAATGTTAAAACTATGTTTCCCGCTGGCGGCCATCTTGGATATAAGGCGGACCTGAAAAACACCTTTTTTGTAAGGGACCACCAAAGGACTACTTTGGGCCAAGTTTGGTGCCAATTGGCTTCATAGTTTCAGAGAAGAAGATCTTTGAATGTGTTTTCCCATACAGTCCAATGTTAAAACTATGTTTCCCACTGTCGACCATCTTGGATAAAGCGCGGACCTGAAAAACACCTTTTTTGTAAGGACTATTGTGGCTAAGTTTGGTGCCAATTGGCTCAGTAGTTTCAGAGAAGAAGATCTTTGAATGTGTTTTACCATAGGGTCCAATGTTAAGACTATGTTTCCCGCTGGCGGCCATCTTGGATATCACACAGACCTAAAAAACACCATTTTTGTAAGAGACCACCAAAGGACTATTGTGGCCAAGTTTGGTGCCAATTGGCTCAGTTGTTTCTGAGAAGAAGATCTTTGAATGTGTTATCCCATAGGGTCCAATGTTAAAACTATGTTTCCTGTTGGCGGCCATCTAGGATATCGCACCGACCTGAAAAACACCTTTTTGTAAGGGACCATCAAAGGTCTATTGAGGCCAAGTCTTGTGCCAATCGGCTCATTAAATTCAGAGAAGATCTTTGAATGTTATTTCCCATAGGGTCCAATGTTAAAAACTATGTTTCCCGCTGGCGGCCATCTTGGATATCACACAGACCTGAAAAACACCTTTTTTGTAAGGGACCACCAAAGGACTATTGTGGCCAAGTTTGGTGCCAATTGGCTCAGTAGTTTCAGAGAAGAAGATCTTTGAATGTGTTTTCCCATAGGGTCAAATGTTAAAACTATGTTTCCCACTGGCGGCCATCTTGGATATCGCACGGACCTGAAAAACACCTTTTTTGTAGGGGACCACCCAAGGACTATTGAGGCAAAGTTTGGTTCCAATTGGCCCAGTAGTTTCAGAGGAGAAGATCTTTGAATGAAAAGTTTACGACGGACGGTCGATGGACAGACTGACGACGGATGCAAAGTGATGGCAAAAGCTCACCCTGGCATTAGCCAGGTGAGCTAAAAACTTACTAAGTCGGTAAACAGGAAGTAGTATTTGCGCAGGTCTGAAAATACATCCCACAATATGGCATGATCATACATTAAGCTTCTGACAAAATTTCAGATCTGTACCTTTTACCATTGCTGAGATAAATGTGACAAAAATGTGTTACGGATGGACCCACACACACACACACTGAAAACAGTATACCCCCTATCCCCAATGGGGAGCAAGGGTATAATCAGTTCATGATGCAAAAGGATTAAATAAAGAGCAACCCCCAAGGGTATATTATTCTTACAGGGATGCTCTCATTTCATTCTTACAAAGATGTCTTTATTTTGTTATTATACAGACATGCTTTAATTGTTTTAATATCACCCTGATCGAGTTTAAAAAATCCACATGTACTTCATTCATGTCAACTATAAATAATATCTAAGCAATGTGTGGTATCCGTGTCAAATATTAATGGGCTAGCATGATTCTCCCAATGACAAACCTTTTATCAACACAATGTTGAGACAGAATTTGAGCAAATTTCATCATTTTCTTTCCATTCTCAGCCACAGATCTTGCTGTCACAACAATTTCATCATACGACTGAAAATAAAAATGTATTATTAAATACCTAAATAAAACTTTTATATATAATGATTCTAAAGTGTCACACGACATTTGACATTCTGTTCGTTCAACCACTGAACTTGATCTGACATTTTGTTTGTTCACCCACTGAACTAGATCCATATCAACTGCTACCATGGCAACCCAATGAAATCTTCAATCACTCAATGAATATTTTGCAATAATCAGAATCTCAGATTAAGTACAAATGTATAATTTTATTAAGTCACATATTTGCAATTTCAATTTTATGACAAAATATCTTGTTTTAATGGATGTACTGCAAAATTACAATTATTGCGTATAAGCTTTGTTCATAAAAACTCTAAAATTCTAAATTATGTCAAACTTGGACAAATTACATTACAGTAAATTTACAAATCATATAAATCAATAAAATTCAATTATGGGTACATCAACCTGTTTCTGAGATAGCATCTAGAAAAGGCCCCAAAGGAGTAAAATTCCCAAATCTTAACTCTTTTATGTTTCATTGGATTTCAATTTTTTTCAAGATTACTTTTGAAGTATTGTTATTATAGATTATCCAGATAGATTTCATGTAGCTAGCAGAGTGTCCAAACTTAAAAGGGTCACAGGAGACATAAGTTTACAGTACTGAGAAATTGTTTTTTAATACCAAAATTGAAATGGATGGTTTCCAGTACTTTATTTCAAACTCTTAAAGTCTTAATAGTACATGTATGACTACAAACTAAGCAAATTTCACATTTTTTGTGAAGAGGGAGTGAGATTAATCAGAATCACTTCCTTCGATCTGAGACACAAAAGTTGATTTTTATTCCAATACACATGCGAGAACTGACACACACTGACATTCATATTGATTACCTAAAATGGTTTCAAATTTTCAGAAATAGTTGTATTTTTCCAGAAAATAATTACCTTTATTTCTGTTTGTATATATGCTCTAAATATCAACTAGAGGCTCAGCTACTGAGCCTGTATCGCTCACCTG
>MJUU01010910.1:8868-23343 GCA_002080025.1 Modiolus philippinarum
TCTACACAATTAACAGTAATGTTGACTAAAATACATATGATAAGGTGAAATATATGAAAATTGGTCAAATGTATAATAAAGCTTCAATTATGTAAAACAGATAATTTTGATGATTACTTATCATCAAAAGCACTCAACCCATTCATACCCAAATTAAAAAAATGTTAACAAATCTGGCTTCTTTTGATGACACTTACTTAGAAAAATTGATTTCTCAATTGATATTACAATACACACTTATATTTTTATCTGTTTGTTTTGATAATTAATTGTTCAAAGTGAGATTTATTTTGATTTTAGTTGGACCACATAAGGTTTATGATGACTGCAGACCAGGATAGAATTGGCAATAAACCAGGTAACAAAATATATGCATTTCTGCCAACATGCTTGGAACAGAAATAAAATATATGCAGTAAATTTTTACACAAGTTCAAAAAAGACACTTTCTAACTTACACAGATATTCGTTGTAAGGCAATTCACTCCTAAGATTTGAAATTTTGCAAAGAACATTACTATGTTCATGGAAGCTTAGAATGGCTTTAACCAAGTTTTCAAGTCTTTTGTAATATTAAACATCATACCAGATGTGCCGATGGGGCTTAACGTCTCCTGCTAAGATGTACCACACTTCACATAAGAAATGAAAAGTTAAAAACATCATAGTCAAGAAGAATCCCCGTCTGACCATAAAGGTGAGACTACTCAATACTCGATCTAGTCTGATGCAAACTATACAAGACGATAATTTTGTCCAGAAATATTTCTAGGTCACTGCAGGCTTCCAACTTTTACCATTAACTTATATCCTTGATTTTGCATTAAGTTTTTTATTTTTTCATTGAAGTTTTTAAACGTGATCAAGGATTTTTAAGAAAATCTTATAAAACTATGTAAGAATTACATTCTTGAAAAAATAGGGGGATCATTGTTAAGATGTAATTATTCACAAATGGCAGATAAATCAGAGAAATAGAAATAGTGCTCAAAAGTTAATAATCTGAGGAGTGAAGCACCTATATGGAAAATATAGTATCAATATACTGGTCAAACAAATTTCATAGAGCAGAATCGCATATATTTTGTTTTTGCCTCAACATTTTAAACAGAATGTTCTTTTTACAATTCATGGTTCTTCGTTTATTGGCTCCTGTTTAGTCTGTTCCACAAATTTTCTCATTTTCTCATATTTTACGGATGTTCCGTGATGGCATTCGTCGAGGAAATCTTCCATTGTTTTATATAAATGTTTCTTAACACCACCTAAAGAATGTTGCTCATCTGTATAGAACTGCAATAGAATCAATTAGATTTATATTAATAGAGAGCAACTTATGAAAACAAAGAGGAGACAAAATCTTGTGCTACAGTTAAAAGAGAAACATTTCAATCAATTTACTGTACTCTTTAAAGTCAACATCGTAACAAGTATTTAATAAAAAGATTCCCCGTGCGAGAGATGTATGCTCTATATACATTTCAGTTACCGTGTTCTTGTTCTTGAGAGAATTTCTCATATGGATGCACTATCATTCTTTCAAATTTTGGCTTTTTAATTTTTTGTAATTTAAACTTTTTTTTCTGACCACCTGTTTATTGTGCCCACGTCTCATAATTTTATTATGCCAAGTTTTCTTACAATTGGCTCGATGACTGCCCTGTAATTGTTTAAATGTTGTGATCGTTTTCTTCTAGTCTTCTTGTCGGGCAATAGATGACAGCGATTGTAAGAACACTTTGCCAGCCAAGTTTATGTTTGTTGACGATCCCGTTACCATGGATCAAAGGAAAAAAGACATGGATGTAGCGTTGATCAGTAATTAGCGATGAATTCCGCTCAAACCGGTGCTAGGGACCGTCTTGAACTTGCTATGAGGTATTAGTAATGTTCATTGTTGAAGGCCCTTGGTGACTTCAAGATGAAGAACAATAATAAAGGCGTTGTTCCATTGCTTAGTTTTACCATGTATTTGTAGAGAGTTTGACTCATTTGCATTTACTCCATATCCCTTCATTGTTAATGTTTAATACCATTAACTTTACAAAATTAACATTTGCTTTTTTTTCGAAAAAACCCCACAAAATATCGAATTTGCAGCTAGTTTTAGTTCTGAAGATGGTAAATCAACAACTGATGTTTCTTCAGTGCAGATAATATCAAATTTTTGGAAGACTAGAAATCAAACATTGTTTAAAAGCTCGTAAATAAACTAAAGGTCTTCATTTAACGCCGGGCAAAGCTCTACACGATGGTAATACTTCTTACTTCATCAAATTATTCTTACTTTTTAAAAACCTAAGTTTTCAAGTCATTACGATAAAGCATCTGCTGACGGATTCGATCGTATTAGTTGAAAGCAAAAGTTGAGTATACATATACATTGTTTATGAATAGATCAGTTATTTGAGCAATTCAACTTAGAATCTTCACGAATGAACGAATAGGAAGACACTTGTAAAAAACGTATTTGCATGCAAAAACTAACTTACAGCTCATTAGAATCTAAGATGTAACTAACATGGTTTGGTAAGCAGATTTTGTACTGCAAACCCATAAATGCGATGGATCTCTTCTAGGAACACGAGGAAAATTTAATATTTGTAAAGAAAGGAAAGGTAGAAAGGATACCATTAATGTTATATCATACCTGCTGCGTAAAATGGATATTTTCGTACGTCAGTGCTTTCATCAAATGCGCAGAGTTTTGATAATGTACGTTGTCTGCAAATGGAGAAGAAAGTTTCATGAATTCATAGATTTTGATAATGTACGTTGTCTGCAAATGGAGAAGAAAGTTTCATGAATTCATAGATTGCATTTAATGTATGTGGGTATCTTACTTTCAAAAAAAAAAATAAAAGAACAGTATCAGCATGAAGGTTTTAAACGCTATTGGAAGCATACTTGAAACATATTTAAATTGAAGTAAGAACAAAAAGAGTTTTTGCTATTTAACACACGCACAAAATTCAAATTGCATTCAGTTCAAGCTTACAGAGAGAGATTTACCAGTTTAATTGATGTTGTTGACAATCCCGCACCCATGCCCAATGAAGACATGGATGAAGCGTTGCTCGACAATTCGCAAAGAATTCCGCTTAAACCGGTGCTAGGGGCCGTCTTGAACTTACTATGAGGTATGAGCAAAGCTCATTGTTGAAGGCTTCATGGTGACTTCAAGATGAAGAACAACAATAAAAGCGTTGTTCCTTTGCTTGTTTTTTTACCATGTATTAGTAGAGACTTTGTCTCATGTGCATTTACTTCATATCCTTTTATTCACCATTTGCGTTTGTTCATTGCTGACAAAACGAAAACACTTAAAACTCACTTAATAAAGCAGAATTCGGTGTAAAGCCTACAGGGAAACAAAAAGCATGGAACTGAATTAATAGCAAGAGGAGCTCAGTACGAGGAAGACATGCCTTTTATTGCTACATTTAACTGAATTCAACTGTTTTTACATTTTGAATTACTGGATTTGGGCCATTTTTGTCATATATAGTTTATATTTACATCATACTACTGTCTATATATAGTGCTGAGTTAAAATTGATATGATAGGGTTATAAATCACCGAACAACTGTCAAAAGCAGAAATGCAAAGGAGAAAAGACAAAGTATAAGTGCAAAACCACCATATTATGTAAATTGCAATTATCCAGACTTGGTACAGTCTCTTCAAAAGAAATAATGGGTTAAACCGGTTTGTTTGCGAGCCAAACCTTCCCTTCCACTATCTGATAGCAACACAACAGCAATTGCTTTTGAAATGTCGTTCACAATGAAAAGAAATGTTCATCCAAGTTCTAAGTAAAAATGAATCTTTAATGGTTCGAACTGACACTTCAAATTTTCCAAATTACTTCATAGGTACCTGAAATATGTATTAGATCCAATATAATATAAAATATATTACAGGAATATATTAAACACTCACCATCTCCTGTACCGTGGATCAACATGTACATAGAACCTTTGAAATTTTTGGCATATTGGAAAACTGAACCTTTCTGAAAAATGAAAAAAAATCTACTTAATTTCGAAACACAAATTGGTCGTTATCACACTTAAACAGCATTAAAACGTTTGACTTCTCCACAATTTGTACTACCATTCATCATGAACCACTGAAATCTCGACTGAAAGATTTAATTCACAGATGTTTTCAACGTGTAACGGTGAATGGAGATATAGGTAAAGATCAAAAATACTTCGTCCGGCTATCCCGAGTTCCTATCGTTATTTATGTTTGTCTCTTGTTTTCATTATTGTTTTTCTGGTGCAGTTTGCTTGTAAATTGTGGTATGTGATTGTAGTTCCTGGCCATTGTAGGTGTTTGCTGTTTTCCTGTTTTTGTAATTTCGTGAAATACGACTCTGATACAGACGAAGAAGTGATTAAAATCGACATCATATTTGTCCAGTTTGGAGGACTTATTTTTCAATGGACTATCAAAATTCAAATGGGCACAAACTGTGCAACTCTTTAAGGCGAATTGTTAATAAACACTTTTAGGCTGAATTTATCCAAGGTCTTTTTCACTATAGAAGTAAACAACTAGACAAATCCTTTAATTTCAGCTTCCGTTATGTAGATGATAACAATCCCTGCTTTAGTGATTTTCTTTAGCCGATCTATCATAAAGAGCTGAAAGTAAAGGACACGGCGGGTGTCTTATAACAGGAGTTGCTTATTCTACCAGTGCCTTGTCTCTCAAATGATTTTTTTTATTTGATTTGTGATGTTCATCTGTGCACGTCCCCATTTATTCTTTTCTGTACAGTACTTGTCTGATGTCTATGTTTCTTTGAGATGCCAATGTCCTCATCATCTTTTTACTTTAATTTTTTTGGACTGACAGTTTGGTTCTCACTTAAACCTTCAACGTATATCTAGACGGAACATATAATTAAAACATTCAGACACAAAAGCATGCTACAGAGACAGAAAAAAGGCACAAACTCCTCGAAGAAATAACTTCCGAGTTTCAGTGTGTCAACTTTACGCCACAAAATGTAGCCATACGTAACTGCTGTCGAAAAAAAAAATCAGAAAAATGACTTCAATATAAAGAGTAGAATGAAAACACAAGAATTCGTAATCTATATACAAAACAATACAATACCCTATAACCATCTGGATTTTCTGCAGGAGTTTTCATATATCTCTCTGTATACACGGAGTCTAAAAGTAAAAATATCACAAATCATACATAGGCACCAATGACAAATTATACTATTCAAATTACCGGTATAGATACTGTTTATCAATTATGAGTGATGGTCTCAATAAATATTATTTGGACGCATTTGTTACAAAAATAAGACAGACTACAACCATATTTCTGGAAAGAATTATTATGAAGTAATACTCATATAAAAGTCGGAAGTGGTTAAATGGTAGTACATAAAACAAGCTGTCATAAGTGACTTTTGATAGAAATATTATCTAATTACTTTGTACCTATTTCTTATATTTTAGTAATTCATGTCAAGGTTAAAATTAATTCAGATCATGCAGTATACATTAACAGAATTAGAACCTAGTCTAAAGTCGACTGCACTTGCAAAATCTGCCCCAATCTAGTTAAGATAAGTACAAAAATATTCATTTTATATTCCAAAACAATTTAAGTCATTGTTAAAAAATTCATTCGTTTCTTTCGTATCTGTCACAATTTCAAATTCAGGTTATTTTTATATACTAACTATTTCAAATGTGTCTTTTCAAGTTGCCTCATCCCTGTATTATGGAAAATGGAACTTTCAAAAAGCATTAAGATGACAATTAAATACTATACACTCTGCTTTATCCACAACTTCAAAGTTAACCTTGACAAAGTTTTTGTTTGTTGTTTATCGACTTTCAATTTTGAATATGAGAAGGTAGGTACATGTAAGTGAATTAATTTTTTCCCCAAAAGACATGAAAATGTGTTAATTTTAAGAAAATGTGCCTAGATTAGAACAAATGATTTTCCAGAGATGTCATTACAACTTAATGAGTCGGTACATTTTTAATGAGTAGGTCGAAAAACGGCAAATAGACAATTCTTAAGGTTGGCCTAATAAACCCTTGGTTTTGGACACAACAAATGGGAATGATTCATGCATAGTAGACGACGCTAATCCAACGACGCATCCAGTCAAAATTGAAGTTCATGTCAACATTTTCTGTTTGTTGCTCGGAAATGTATGCAACAACTGAATCGAAGATTAAATTATCCTAGAACTTCTAATTTATTTGAAAAAAATTGGAATCGATTGGTACACTGAATGGAATCTAACAGCACGTTCATTTTCCGTTTAAAATCAGTGACGTCTTGCAAATGAATAGAAAAATCAAACCTTTAGTTTCTAAAAGTTTTAGTTAAGAGCGATATAAATTCCAATCAAACTCTTCGCAAATTGAAAAAAAAATGCAAAACAAACTTCTGTTATTTGGACGATATTTTGGCTTTAAATAATCCTGAATCTTCTAAATTTACAGATGGAATTTATCCTGCAGAACTTACTTTAAATAAATCCAATAGCAGCAGTGATTATACTCCTTTTTTGATCTTGATATATCAATAAATCAAGGAGAGTTAAACACTAAGGTTTATGATAAAAGGGATGATTTCTCATTCCCTATAGTCAATTTCCCCCATCTCGACGGCGATGTTCCGTTAGCCTCTTCTTACGGGGTCTACATTTCACAACTTGTTCGATATGTACGAGTATGTAGAAATGTTTCTGACTTCAACGACCGAAATCTTTGTCTCACTGAAAAACTTCTGCATCAAGGGTTTAGATATCATAAATTGATAAAAACATTCTCTAAATTTTATTATAGATACATTGACTTATTAAGAAAATTTGGTTCTACATGCAGGGCTCTTATACATCAGGGGCATTTCACATCCAAACTTCTATGGCAATATCATTTACAAAGCGCATAAATTCAGAAATTGTCCTTCCAAACTTATTAATCCGTTGAACAAACTTATTCATAAAGGATATAAATACGGCGTTGTTGTTAAATCTTTACTTCTGGTTTGTGTTGGCAAAAATATTGATCATATCCTAAATGCTTTACACCATAACTAAATTTAAACAATTTTTCATATTGGCAGTATTTGGCATTTCACAATATCATGCTCTTCTTTCATAATTGATGATGTTGTTATACCAAATCTAAATTTTGTATTTAGAAGTATTTCAATTGAAATTTCATATGTAAGAAGGCTTGATATCATAGTCAACGGAAATTATGTCCTTAGCTAGCTGTCAGTAACTGCGAGCATTTGTCCGGACAGTACCTGTGTGTATTGTCTTCATGTTTTATGTATTTCATTGTAAGGGTACTCGTCTTGATAAGTTGGACTTTTTTCTAGTTTGATTTTTACTGTGAGTCTTTTTGTGTATTTATTTTTAGCCATTCACCACACATAGGGTGAGGGTTTGGATCCAAGAAAACGAGTTTACCCCACCACAATTTTTGCCCCTGTCCCAAGTCAGGGATATGTTGGTAATTGGCTTGTCCTTGTCTTCTTATAAAATTTCAGTTTCTTGATATTTGGGTTATTGGATGTGGTTTGTTTCCATTGATTTATTCACTTTTTTACCTTTTCGGGTCCATTTAGGGCTTACTATATGGTGTGAGGTTCCTCACTGTGTTGAAGACCATATGGTTACCCCAAGATGTTTTGTTTTGGGTCGTTTTAACCTGGATATGGGATGTTGTCTCCTTGACATTTACCCCATTTCCTTTCTTTTTCATATTCTAGTCTTGCAAAAAGTTTTCGATGACTATAGACTCTGTAATGTAAGAAACTGAGATGCATGCATCTAACGAATCATAGTTTTAGTACAATAAGGTCTACAATGACTTTCACACTTATAAAAAGATAGGCATGGTCCATGGCAACAATATTAAAAACATTTATTATCATTTCTTACCATAATATATCCAGTCTGTTACTGGGGCAACTGAAATCCCACACTCAAATAAATCCTGTGGTTGGTGACCCAATACCATGGAAGTAAGATAGCCACCATACGACTACAGAATATATACCAGTAAGAATTGAATATACTGTTCATTCAGAATAATGCGTTAATTTTATCTTTCGCAATTGAAAAGGTTTTACAGTTCGCTGGTGTTGAGCTAATGTATGTCACTGAAAGGCAATACATGTATATTGTTTGCATCTTTCGTAAATGTAAAGACAAATCGCACATCTTACAGAATTAAGCGCAAATAAGAAGAATTGAGCAAGAAACTTAAATGACATAAATTCATTAATCACCAGTAATGCCTTACGCATCCTTCCATTTAAAACTATTTTGCTGAAGCGAATTTGCGGTCTACAGGATTTAATTTTACATATGTTTTAGTTTTAAGGTAGATCAGTAGTCTTCCGGCATTTTGAATTCGTTATTTATGTTGTTGTGGTATTATCTGCTTTTTAAATATGAAAATATTTTATTTGTAATAAATCAATCAATATTATATTCATAATACAATATGCAAAGGACCTACATGGAGTTGAATTTACATGTCTTTATCTAATAAGACGAGGCATGGTAACTTGATAATTAAATAAGTTTAAACAAGATATTTGAAAAAGGAAGATAATCTGATAAAAATATTTTACATAGATATCACTATGAAAATTCACATTTAATAAATTTTATGGAAAACAAAGTCGGTGACCCCCATTTTTCTTTATATTTTTTAGAAAGTATGTTCAAAGGGCTTACACATGAATAAAGTAGAAAAAAATCTATGGAATAGTTTTAAAGAAATCAACAATATACCTGTTTTTCCCTATATATTCATTAGCAATATTTGATTATTTTGATATCAGTTATTTTAAAAACAAGCAAGGTGACCCCCTTTTTATTTTTTTATTTCAATGCTAATATAATAAGGAAACTTTCCTGAGAAAATAAAGAAAATCTATTGTAAAAATTACCTTCTACCTTAAGTCATTTGTTGATCCACGATTAATGAAATTGTCAAATTGCTAGGTAGCTTAAATTAATATTTATCAGTATAAGCTATGAAACACATACCTAGCATTTTTACGCCTTTCCAATCCAAAATATTTCTAGAAATAAGAAATATAATATATAATCTACATTTACCATATAAGTGATTTTTTGGGGGTACATAACAATATATTTTGCTGCACATTATAATATAAATAGATCTGATAGACTGTAATTAATCTTACCCATCCCCATATAGACATTTTGCTGGACTCAACATATGGTAATTGGTTAAAATGCCTGAAAGAAAACCACAATTTATCATGTTAAGAATTTAGAGACGCCATGGTGCTTAGAAAAATATACCATGTCTTTTTTCTGTTAAATGAAAAGACCTCTGATGTTATGCGGTTGAATTGATACTACAAGATAAATATGTTAGGACGAAAATACATAAAAATAGATACATTTTCTTGCAATAGATTTGTTCATATGCTGTGATTGTCTTCTATTAGTATATTTGTCGGGCAACGGATGGAAGCCTTTGTTTGAACACTTTTCCAGTTGATTTAATTTTTGTTGACGACTCTGTATATATGAATAAACAGAAACATGAATGTAGTTTCGTTCAACATTAAGCATTGAATTCCGTGAAAGCCGGTGCTAGGAGCTGTCTTGAACTTACTATGAGGTATAAGCAAAGCTTATTGTTAAATATAGTCTCTAGCATTGTTTCCATTTCTCACATCACTTCGAACCTGGCAAGTGATGATTGCATCGCAGGAGACGTCTACCCTGTCGACGCACCTGGCCTCGCTCCATGTCAAAGTCATGTGAACTTTATGTCTCGAATATCATCAGAAAATCAGAATACAGATGTGCTGGTTTTTACTACACTTTGAATATGTGTGTGTGTGTGTGTGTGTGTGTGTGTGTGTGTAATCTGTCTGTAATATCTGTGCATTCGAAGAACAGCCAAATCCCTCGGTGGGAAGGCAATCTCGATATTCATGTCTCTAATTCTAACCCCGTTGGGTTCCTACCATAGACCGTTATATTTAAATTTTTAGGCCCTGCATTAGCGTAAATATTCGCAAATCCGGGGAGATGGGCAAGTTTCCACGTTGACTGAATTTATTGACAGCTTATTTATTCATTTAACAAACAGTCTGCATTCTCTTTCACTTTGTTTAAGAGAATCCACGGGACTTGTTTTGCTTTAAAATAAGAATTAGAGAGAGTACCGATGAAAACCCAACATCTTATTTGAGCTTCGTTTTTATGGTATGTTATGGATCGATCTATGCTGAGCGCCCCATCAAAATGTGGGCTATTTCAATTTTTTGAAAATGACATTTAGAAATCTTTCGTTTTTTATTCGGTTTTCCAATTGTTTTGATATAATCTGCACTGATGAGACATATTGTTGTTGAAATGGCCATATGCAGAAGATAAATTAACTGCAATTTTAGGTATGAAAATAATCATTTTGGCTTGAACCATCTGAAAGTGATGAATTTTTCATCTGTTTTTATCAATTCAGATTCAGTGTCTGAGACTGAGTCTTTTAATATTAAATATTAAATTTTTGTTGATTCCAGTGGGATTCGAACCCCCTCTGTCAAGGTTCTACGGGTTTAAAAGTCTGGTACGCTACCACTGGACCACTACTGGCACGTTCAAATTTCGGTGAATTAATATACTTAAGTCTCGTATTACGAGTCAAAATAAATTTGTAGTTCATCCTATTTAACATCCCTTTGGACTCGCACAGAGATGGCGGGATCAGTGTAATCTGTCTGTAATATCTGTGCATTCGAAGAACAGCCAAATCCCTCGGTGGGAAGGCAATCTCGATATTCATGTCTCTAATTCTAACCCCGTTGGGTTCCTACCATAGACCGTTATATTTAAATTTTTAGTCCCTGCATTAGCGTAAATATTCGCAAATCCGGGGAGATGTTTAAGTTTCCACGTTGACTGAATTTATAGACAGCTTATTTATTCATTTAACTAACAGTCTGCATTCTCTATCACTTTGTTTAAGAGAATCCATGGGACTTGTTTTGCTTTAAAATAAGAATTAGAGTGAGTACCGATGAAAACCCAACATCTTATTTGTGCTTCGTTTTTATGGTATGTTATGGATCGATCTATGCTGAGCGCCCCATCAAAATGTGGGCTATTTCAATTTTTTGAAAATGACATTTAGAAATCTTTCGTTTTTTATTCATTTTTCCAATTGTTTTGATATAATCTGCACTGATGGGACATATTGTTGTTGAAATGGCCATATGCAAAAGATAAATTAACTGCAATTTTGGGTACTTGATTGAAAAAAAAAATAAAATGAAAATAATCATTTTGGCTTGAACCATCTGAAAGTGATGAATTTTTCATCTGTTTTTATCAATTCAGATTCAGAGCCTGAGTCTGAGTCTTTTAATATTAAATATTAAATTTTTGTTGATTCCAGTGGGATTCAAATCCCCTCTGTCAAGGTTCTACGGGTTTAAAAGTCTGGTACGCTACCACTGGACCACTACTGCCATGTTCAAATTTCGGTTAATTAATACACTTAAGTCTCGTATTACGAGTCAAAATAAATTTGTAGTTCATCCTATTTTACATCCCTTCAGACTCACACAGAGATGGCGGGATCAGTGTAATCTGTCTGTAATATCTGTGCATTCGAAAAACAGCCAAATCCCTCGGTGGGAAGGCAATCTCGATATTGATGTATCTAATTCTAACCCTGTTGGGTTCCTACCATAGACCGTTATATTTAAATTATTAGGCCCTGCATTAGCGTAAATATTCACAAATCCGGGGAGATGGGCAAGTTTCCACGTTGACTGAATTTATAGACAGCTTATATATATATGTATTGCGTGGTTTTACTATGTTACTGTATTTACTCTGTATACTTTCATTGTTTACATAAACATCACCCTGAAATTGCGTTTTTTAGATATCTGAAATTTTAAACAATATTTTGAGCATAATATTCATAAGACGAAAATTTCCGGCGGAGCAAATTTCGAATTGCAATTTTTACGTAATTTTCGATGTCGCATAACGAAACTTGCAGACTCTATATACCGTAAATAACGAAGTTACTGTGAATTTAGTTTCTGCATATTGCCATTTCGACATTCTAGGTCTCTTCAGTGCAGATCAAATCAAAACATTTAAAACCCATTACACCTAAATATTACTAAAAGTTAAAAATACGTACTCAGCAGCGACAATACTATCTTCAACTTCTACAGTTCCTAAGTTTTTATATAAGGAATGCAAGTAGCTATCACCACGCCCGCCAGTACCNGTAAGTAGTTGATTATATACATATCTCTTGAATGTTTTGATTTTATTGATAAAACTTATGTAATTTTGTATGGAACAATCCACAGAACCTTGTGGTAACATTAGAAAATGCTGACACATTTAAGCGACGACTTGATAAGCATTTGAAGGACCGTTCCATGATCTACGACTCTACAGTAATCCACAACACAATTACTGGAAATAGCACAGAAATATACAGTGAAGATGACGACGAGGCCACTATAGGGCCTGTAAGTCTCGTAAAATTTTTGAACTTCCGGGATCTAAATTAGTACCCGGAAGTTACATTTAAAACAAAGACATATGACGTTTCAAACAAATATTTGAACGTCATAATCTCCAGACGTCATATTTTGGCGGGAAACGTTTTCGAATTACCTATTTTACGAGGATTCTCGTGAGTCACATGACGAGACTTACAGACCCTATAGAGGTTCTTGAACCTTCTGTGGTAAACCATCTAAAGTAACTTAAGGTGATGCAAGCATCTTTCTGATTATTCAATTGTTGCTTGAAGGTACCTTTCTATCAATAAATTGGAACTACAAAGCTGAGGGATAATTGCAAAATGCATTTTATGAAAAGAAGAAACTAACGAATAACCCAAATTATGAATTGTTGTGAATTGCTGCTAAGACTTCACTGCTAGTTCTAAACCAATATCTAAATATTGAACAAAAGTGTAGAAAATGTGACCCATTGGTGATTCAATTGATCATAAACCTCAAATACGATCAATTTATGAAATTTTTGTTTTCTTTAACATAACAATTCGATTCTATATCAGAATAATTTCAGGAGAAATAATAAGAAACATTAAACAACCAGAAATCTTTTAGGAAAGATTATCTGAATGATTCATTTTTAAACAAAGTAAATGAGACACCCATGATCATCTCGCTTTACTTTCTCCTTTATTTACACATTAGCTTAACACGTCTAAATATTTACAGATATATTACTTACGCTATTAATGTAAAAATTGCTATGTAAACTATTTTGAACATAGACAATTTCTTTTAAATAAATGTATTGTTTTAACATTAAAAATCATTTAACTTTTAAAAACTATTCACTTTTCAAAAATTATTTACATCTTCATCAGAACATACTACTAACATAAAAAGTGCTTAAATGAAACGAATCACCCCCCCCCAACAAAAAAAAACAAACAAAAAACAAAAAAAAAACAACAAAAAAAACCCTTGCTCGCATCTTCGAAATTGTTCTCCATATACAGGGTAAACGAATTTCAGGGATACATTTTGTCAAATATTATGTTAAGTCATCATGGTTGTTATTAATCATTTAAATTCAATGAAATCAAATCAATGATTTCTCATGGCACAATAAATCTTTATCTATTAAATTGATAGAATGATGTTTGCAGCAAAAGTTTAAGAGAGCATGAGAGATATATTATTTTATTCTTATTTCAAAGAAACTTTCCAGTTCAAGATTTCCAAATAGTTCTTGCTTCCAACATCACCATTTGCAGGAATCCATTATTATGCTTATGGATCCAAACTCGTATCTACCGGAACAAATAGATGTTCCATCAGCAAAGATTTTAGAAAGACAGTGCTCGATGTGTATAAATTAAGAAAAAAAACATGGAGGTCCTGGTTTCAACACATTTGCAATTAAATTAGATTTTCACGTCTGAAAGTATTTTTTATAAAGGAATAAGTATTGCTTAACATTACCATATATTAATTATCAATTGGAATAACTTGTATACAAGTAAACTTTAGGAAAAGAATCATATTCTTATAAAGGGTATATATTTCATACTGTATGAACATGTTATTTGAATCACATTTATATATATCAGTTCTTGGCACAAATTATTATACAAACACAATCACTCTACACAATTAACAGTAATGTTGACTAAAATACATATGATAAGGTGAAATATATGAAAATTGGTCAAATGTATAATAAAGCTTCAATTATGTAAAACAGATAATTTTGATGATTACTTATCATCAAAAGCACTCAACCCATTCATACCCAAATTAAAAAAATGTTAACAAATCTGGCTTCTTTTGATGACACTTACTTAGAAAAATTGATTTCTCAATTGATATTACAATACACACTTATATTTTTATCTGTTTGTTTTGATAATTAATTGTTCAAA
>MJUU01010910.1:24094-39130 GCA_002080025.1 Modiolus philippinarum
ACAAATTTTCTCATTTTCTCATATTTTACGGATGTTCCGTGATGGCATTCGTCGAGGAAATCTTCCATTGTTTTATATAAATGTTTCTTAACACCACCTAAAGAATGTTGCTCATCTGTATAGAACTGCAATAGAATCAATTAGATTTATATTATTAGAGAGCAACTTATGGAAACAATTTATTAGAGAGCAACTTATGGAAACAAAGAGGAGACAAAATCTAATGCTACAGTTAAAAGAGAAACATTTCAATCAATTTAATGTACTCTTTAAAGTCAACATCGTTACAAGTATTTAATAAAAAGATTCCCCGTGCGAGAGTTGTATGCCCTATATACATTTCAGTTATGGTGTTCTTGTTCTTGAGAGAATTTCTCATATGGATACATTATCATTCTTTCAAATTTTTGCTTTTTAATTTTTTGTAATTTAAACTTTTTTTTCTGACCACCTATTTATTGTGCCCACGTCTCATGATTATATTATGCCAAGTTTTCTTACAATTGGCTCGATGAGTGCCCTGTAATTGTTTAAATGTTGTGATCGTTTTTTTCTAGTCTTCTTTTGGGACAATAGATGAGAGCGATTGTAAGAACACTTTGCCGGCCAAGTTTATGTTTGTTGACGATCCCGTAACCATGGATCAAAGGAAAAAAGACATGGATGTAGCGCTGTTCAGTAATTAGAGATGAATTCCGCTCAAACCGGTGCTAGAGGGCCATCTTGAACTTGCTATGAGGTATGAGTAATGCTCATTGTTGAAGTCTCATGGCGACTTCAAGATGAAGAACAACAATAAAGGCGTTGTTTCATTGCTTAGTTTTACCATTTATTTGTAGAGAGTTTGACTCATTTGCATTTACTCCATATCCCTTCATTATTAATGTTTAATATCATTAACTTTACAAAATTAACATTTGCTTTTTTTTCGAAAAAAAAAAACCCCACAGAATATCGAATTTGCAGCTAGTTTTAGTTCTGAAGATGGTAAATCAACAACTGATGTTTCTTCAGTGCAGATAAAATAACATTTTTGGAAGACCAGAAATCAAACATTGTTTCAAAGCTCGTACATAAACTAAGGGCCTTCATATAACGCCGGGCAAAGCTCTACACGATGGTAATACTTCTTACTTCATCACATTATTCTTACTTTTTAAAAGCTTATGTTTTCAAGTCAGTAGGATGAAGCATGTGCTGACTGATTCGATCGAGTTAGTTGAAAGCAAAAGTTGAGTATACATATACATTGTTTATGAATAGATCAGTTATTTGAGCAATTCAACTTAGAATCTTCACGAATGAACGAATAGGAAGACACTTGTAAAAAACGTATTTGCATGCCAAAACTAACTTACAGCTCATCAGAATCTAAGATGTAACTAACATGGTTTGGTAAGCAGATTTTGTACTGAAAACCCCAAAATGCGATGGATCTCTTCTAGGAACACGAAGAAAATTTAATATTTGTAAACAAAGGAAAGGTAGAAAGGGTACTATTAATGTTATATCATACCTGCTGTGTAAAATGGATATTTTCGTACGTCAGTGCTTTCATCAAATGAGCAGAGTTTTGATAATGTACGTTGTCTGCAAATGGAGAAGAAAGTTTCATGAATTCATAGATTGCATTTAATGTATGTGGGTATCTTACTTTCATAAAAAAAATAAAAGCACGGTATTAGCATGAATGTTTTAAGCGCTATTGGAAACATACTTGAAACATATTTAAATTGAATTAAGAACAACAACAGTTTTTGCTATTTAACACAACGCACAAAATTCAAATTAATTGCATTCAGTTCAGTTCAGTCTTACAGAGAGAGATTTCGACAACTTTGCCAGTTTAATTGATGTTTGTTGACAATCCCGCACCCATGACCAATGAAGACATGGATGTACCGTTGCTCGACAATTCGCAAAGAATTCCGCTTAAACCGGTGCTAGGGCCGTCTTGAACTTACTATGAGGTATGAGCAAGGCTTCATGGTGACTTCAAGATGAAGAACAACAATAAAAGCGTTGTTCCTTTGCTTGTTTTTTACCATGTATTTGTAGAGACTTTGTCTCATGTGCATTTACTCCATATCCTTTTATTCACCATTTGCGTTTGTTCATTGCTGACAAAACGAAAACACTGAAAACTCACTTAAATAAAGCAGAATTCGGTGTAAAGCTTACAGGGAAACAAAAAGCATGGAACTGAATTAATAGCAAGAGGAGCTCAATACGAGCAAGACATGCCTTTTATTGCTACATTTAACTGAATTCAATTGTTTTTAGATTTCGAATTACTGGATTGGGCCATTTTTGTTAAAATATAGTTTATATTTACATCATACTACTGTCTATATACAGTGCTGAGTTAAAACTGATATGATAGGGTTATAACAAAATCACTGAACAACTGTCAAGAGCAGAAATGCAAAGGAGAAAAGACAAAGTATAAGTGCAAAACCACCATATTATGTAAACCGCAATTATCCAGACTTGGTACAGTCATTTCAAAAGAAATAATGGGTTAAACCGGTTTATTTGCGAGCCAAACCTTCCCTTCCACTATTTGATAGCAACACAACAGCAATTCTATTGAAATGTCGTTCACAATGGAAAGAAATGTTCATCCAAGTTCTAAGTAAAAATGAATCTTTAATGGTTCGAACTGACACTTCAAATTTTCCAAATTATTTCATAGGTACCTGAAATATGTATTAGATCCAATATAATATATTAAACACTCACCATCTCCTGTACCGTGGATCAACATGTACATAGAACCTTTGAAATTTTTGGCATATTGGAAAACTGAACCTTTCTGAAAAATGAAAAAAAAATCTACTTAATTTCGAAACACAAATTGGTCGTTATCACACTTAAAAAGCATTAAAACGTTTGACTTCTCCACAATTTGTACTACCATTCATCATGAACCACTGAAATCTCGACTGAAAGATTTAATTCACAGATGTTTCCAACGTGTAACGGTGAATGGAGATATAGGTAAAGATCAAAAATATTTCGTGAAATACGACTCTGATACAGACGAAGAAGTGATTAAAATCGACATCATATTTGTCCAGTTTGGAGGACTTGTTTTTCAATGGACTATCAAAATTCAAATGGGCACAAACTGTGCAACTCGTTAAGGCGAATTGTTTCTAAACACTTTTAGGCTGAATATATCCAAGGTCTTTTTCACTATCATAAAGAGCTGAAAGTAAAGGACACGGCGGGTGTCTTATAACAGGAGTTGCTTATTCTACCAGTGCCTTGTCTCTCAAATGGTTTTTTTATTTGATTTGTGATGTTCATCTGTGCACGTCCCCATTATTCTTTTCTGTACAGTACTTGTCTGATGTCTATGTTTCTTTGAGATGCCAATGTCCTCATTATCTTTTTACTTTAATTTTTTTGGACTGACAGTTTGGTTCTAACTTAAACCTTCAACGTATATGTAGGCGGAACATATAATTAAAACATAAAACCAGACACAAAAGCATGCTACAGAGACAGAACATAATATTATGAACACCTTACAACTGCTAAAAAGGCACAAACTCCTCGATGAAATAACTTCCGAGTTTCAGTGTGTCAACTTTACGCCACAAAATGTAGCCATACGTAACTGCTGTCGAAAAAACCCAGAAAAAATGACTACAATATAAAGAGTAGAATGAAAACACAAGAATAATTTTTATCTATATACAAAACAATACAATACCCTATAACCATCTGGATTTTCTGCAGGAGTTTTCATGTATCTCTCTGTATACACGGAGTCTAAAAGTAAAAATATCACAAATCATACATAGGCACCGATGACAAATTATACTATTCAAATTACCGGTATAGATACTGTTTATCAATTATGAGTGATGGTCTCAATAAATATTATTTGGACGCATTTGTTACAAAAATAAGACAGACTACAACCATATTTCTGGAAAGAATTATTATGAAGTAATACTCATATAAAAGTCGGAAGTGGTTAAATGGTAGCACATAAAACAAGCTGTCATAAGTGACTTTTGATAGAAATATTATCTAATTACTTTGTACCTATTTCTTATATTTTAGTAATTCATGTCAAGGTTAAAATTAATTCAGATCATGCAGTATACATTAACAGAATTAGATTCTAGTCTAAAGTCGACTGCACTTGCAAAATCTGCCCCAATCTAGTTAAGATAAGTACAAAAATATTCATTTTATATTCCAAAACAAAAGTCATTGTTAAAAAATTCATTCGTTTCTTTCGTATCTGTCACAATTTCAAATTCAGGTTATTTTTATATAAAAGGGTGTAATACTAACTATTTCAAATGTGTCTTTTCAAGTTGCCTCCTCCCTGTATTATGGAAAATGGAGCTTTCAAAAAGCATTAAGATGACAATTAAATACTATACACTCTGCTTTATCCACAACTTCAAAGTTAACCTTGACAAAGTTTTTGTTTGTTGTTTATCGACTTTCAATTTTGAATATGAGAAGGTAGGTACATGTAAGTGAATTAATTTTTTTCCTCAAAAGACATAAAAATGTGTTAATTTCAAGAAAATGTGCCTAGATTAGAACAAAATAATTTTCCAGAGATGTCAATAAAACTTTTTGAGTCGGTACATTTTTAATGAGTAGGTCGAAAAACGGCAAATAGACAATTCTTAAGGTTGGCCTAATTAACCCTTGGTTTTGGACACAACAAATGGGAATGATGCATGCATAGTAGACGACGCTAATCCAACGACGCATCCAGTCAAAATTGAAGTTCATGTCAACATTTCTGTTTGTTGCTCGGAAATGTATGCAACAACTGAATCGAAGATTAAATTATCCTAGAACTTCTAATTTATTTGAAGAAAATTGGAATTGATTGGTACACTGAAATCTAAGAACACATTCATTTTCCGTTTTAAAATCAGTGACGTCTTGCAAATGAATAGAAAAATCAAACCTTTAGTCTCTAAAAGTTTTAGTTATGAGCGATATAAATTCCAATCAAACTCTTCGCCAATTGAAAAAAATGTAAAACAAACTTCTAGAAATCGTAGTCTTGCAAAAAGTTTTCGATGACTATAGACTCTGTAATGTAAGAAATTGAGATGCATGCATCTAACGAATCATAGTTTTAGTACAATAAGGTCTACATTGACTTTCACACTAATAAAAAGATATCAAAAACGTTTATTATCATTTCTTACCATAATATATCCAGTCTGTTACTGGGGCAACTGAAATCCCACACTCAAATAAATCCTGTGGTTGGTGACCCAATACCATGGAAGTAAGATAGCCACCATACGACTACAGAATATATACCAGTAAGAATTGAATATACTGTTCATTCAGAAAAATGCGTTAATTTTATCTTTCGCAATTGAAAAGGACTTACAGTTCGCGGGTGTTGAACTAATGTATGCCACTGAATGGCAATATATTGTTTGTATCGTTCGTAAATGTATAGACAAATCGCACATCTTACAGAATTAAGCGCAAATAAGAAGAATTGAGCAAGAAACTTAAATGACATCAATTCATTAATCACCAGTAATGCCTTACGCATCCTTCCATTTAAAACTATTTTGCTGAAGCGAATTTGCGGTCTACAGGATTTAATTTTACAGATGTTTTAGTATTATGGTAGATCAGTAGTCTTCCGCCATTTTGAATTCGTTATTTATGTTGTTGTGGTATTATCTGCTTTTTAAGTATGAAAATATTTTTATTTGTAATAAATCAATCAATATTATATTCATAATACAATATGCAAAGGACCTACATGGAGTTGAATTTACATGTCTTTATCTAATAAGACGAGGCATGGTAACTTGATAATTAAATAAGTTGGAACAAGATATTTGAAAAAGGGAGATAATCTGATAAAAATATTTTACATAGATATCACTATGAAAATTCATATTTAATAAATTTTATGGAAAACAAAGTCGGTGACCCCCATTTTTCTTTATATTTTTTGAAAGTATGTTCAAAGGGCTTACACATGAATAAAGTAGAAAAAAATCTATGGAATAGTTTTAAAGAAATCAACAATATACCTGTTTTTCTCTATATATTCATTAGAAATATTTGATTATTTTGATATCAGTTATTTTAAAAACAAGCACGGTGACCCCCCTTTTTTTATTTCAATGCTAATATAATAAGGGAACTTTCCTGAGAAAATAAAGAAAATCTATGGAAAAAATTACCTTCTACCTTAAGTCATTTGTTGATCCACGATTAATAAAATTGTCAAATTGCTAGGTACCTTAAATTAATATTAATAAGTATAAGGTATGAAACACATACCTAGCATTTTTACGCCTTTGCAATCAAAAATATTTCCAGAAATACGAAATATAATATATAATCTACATTTAACATATAAGTGATTTTTTGGGGGTACATAACAATATATTTTGCTGCACATTATAATATAAATAGATCTAGTAGACTGTAATTAATCTTACCCATCCCCATATAGACATTTTGCTGGACTCAACATATGGTAATTGGTTAAAATGCCTGAAAGAAAACCACAATTTATCATGTTAAGAATTTAGAGACGCCATGGTGCTTAGAAAAATATACAATGTCTTTTTTTCTGTTAAATGAAAAGACCTCTGATGTTATGTGGTTGAATTGATACTACAAGATGAATATGTTAGGACGAAAATACATAAAAATATATACATTTTCTTGCAATAGATTTGGTTGATTATATGTTGTGATTGTCTTCTATTAGTATATTTGTCGGGCAACAGATGGAAGCCTTTGTTTGAACACTTTTCCAGTTGAATTAATTTTTGTTGACGACTCTGCATATATGAATAAACAGAAACATGAATGTAGTTTCGTTCAACATTAAGCATTGAATTCCGTGAAAGCTGGTGCTAGGAGCTGTCTTGAACTTACTATGAGGTATAAGCAAAGCTTATTGTTAAATATAGTCTCTAACATTGTTTCCATTTCTCACTTCATTTCGAACCTGGCAAGTGATGATTGCATCGCAGGAGACGCAGGAGACGTCTACCCTGTCGACGCACCTAGCCTCGCTCCATGTCAAAGTCATGTGAACTTAATGTCTCGTATATCAACAAAAAATCAGAATATAGATGTGCTGGTTTTAACTACACTTTAAATCAATATATATATATATAACGTTAATAGCGAAGTAACTGTGAATTTAGTTTCTGCATATTGCCATTTCGACATTCTAGGTCTCTTCAGTGCAGATCAAATCAAAACATTTGAAACCCATTACACCTAAATATTACTAAAAGTTAAAAATACGTACTCAGCAGCGACAATACTATCTTCAACTTCTACAGTTCCTAAGTTTTTATATAAGGAATGCAAGTAGCTATCACCACGCCCGCCAGTACCTCGACCATCAGCAAAAGCACATATCACATTTTTAGAACTTGTCAGGTATGTTGTCCACTTAATTTCAAATTTTTCCGTAACCATCTGAGAGCCTGGACCACCGTACCTTAAAAAAAATTAAATTTGCAACATTATATTTTGAAGCTATGCATGATATAAACAATGTGTATATATGTACCAATATTTCGAAATCCAAGTCAAGAATTTGGAACGTGAGACTTCATGATTATGTCGAAAACATATTAAATTTCACCCCAATGAATCGGGAAAAATCGACATATGCAATAAAAAAACAAACTTTTTATTAATATACAAAAATTCCACTTTTTGAAAAAAAACCTTTACAGTCTTACTTGATTTCTCTCTTTTCATATTTAAAGAGATTTCATGAAAATATTTCAAACAGTATTAAAGTATCATATCATGATGACTAAGAAAAAGATGTTGTGCATTAACTAAAACAACATATTTCTTTACATTGTTGCATACAGTAACGAGGATCCTTACGATATGTCCAATTCAAGAATAAAAGTATGTAAACCTCAATATTTCAGGTATTTCCGTAAAATGTTTATTTTTTGGTTTTGATTGTATCAAACTTAAATAAAGAAACACCCTTTGCTCTATAAAAGATTACACTAAAAGGTTCAAAGGTGTAAATCATTTGGACAAATCATTGATTTATGTAAAGTGTACCATATTCACTTACACCGTTAATAAAAGTGGATATGTTATTATTTCTTCTTCGTTAAGGACTGGTGGCAAATAAATCTTTGCATGCATAACTGAAAAAAAAATAAATATTAACATATTTCTTGATATAAAAATGTAATACAACCAATGCTTTATCCTTTATCATTGAAATAATAAAAATCTGAAGACATTTAATTCATAAATTGCTGTAAAACTATGGCTACTTTCATGCTATTTTCGTAGGTAAAACAAGCACTGATAACCATTTCACAACAATATACAATGCGAGATGCGAGATAACTCTTGCCTTGAAAAATAATAAATCTCCATGGTCATCCATCAAAACGTGTTTTTTTAAGAAACTGATAAAGTATTAGTACATATAGCCGATGTATATTTATTCTTGCCATTGTTGCTACGATATCCGACTATAAGCATGTTACGGTTCTATTTCCTTTCAAATGCCTGTACCAAGTCAGGGTCATTACAATTGAAAATGCCAGTGGTTTTGCACCAAATTTGTCTACTTGCCNTTTTGGGCTATGGATCTAGACAAGATGACTCAGGTAGAGAAGGCACCAAGGGACGATGCTTCAGGATAATTCTGTGCAAAATTATAATTTACAGCAGAACTTCCTCCTCGTGCCTTATCCAGATGAGCCAGCTTTTATATAATATACAATGCGAGATAACTCTTGCCTTGAAAAATAATAAATCTCCATGGTCATCCATCAAAACGTGTTTTTTTAAGAAACTGATAAAGTATTAGTACATCTTCCCCGTGCGAGAGATGTATGCTCTCTATATTTTTCAGTTATGGTGTACTTGTGCGTGAGAGAATTTCTCATATGGATATACTATTGATACTTTCAAATTTTGGCAATTATTTTTGTAATTTTCGAAATGTAATTCAGACCACCTGTTTTACGTGCCCACATCTCACTATTTTATAACGCCAAGTTTTCTTGCATTCGACTTGATGAGTGCCCTGTGTTTGTCTATATGTTGTAGTTGTCCACTAGCTTAAGACACTAGTGCTTTTGTCGGGCAAAGGATGACAGTGATTGTAAGAGCACTTTGCCAGTTTAATTGATGTTTGTTGACAATCCCGCACCCATGACCAAGAAAGACATGGATGTAGCGTTGCTCGACAATTAGCAAAGAATTCCGCTTAAACCGGTGCTAGGGGCCGTCTTGAACTTACTATGAGGTATGAGCAAAGCTCATTGTTGAAGGCCTCATGGTGACTTCAAGATGAAGAACAACAATAAAAGCGTTGTTCCTTTGCTTGTTTTTACCATGTATTTGTAGAGACTTTGTCTCATGTGCATTTACTCCATATCCTTTTATTCACCACTTACGACAGGAGTTTGTCCCTCCTGCAGTGTGGAGTCCGTAAAACGATTCCCCGTGCGAGAGATGTATGCTCTCTATATTTTTCAGTTATGGTGTACTTGTGCGTGAGAGAATTTCTCATATGGATATACTATTGATACTTTCAAATTTTGGCAATTATTTTTGTAATTTTCGAAATGTAATCCAGACCACCTGTTTTAAGTGCCCACATCTCACTATTTTATAACGCCAAGTTTTTTTTACATTCGACTTGATGAGTGCCCTGTGTTTGTCTATATGTTGTAGTTGTCCACTAGCTTAAGACACTAGTGCTTTTGTCGGGCAAAGGATGACAGTGATTGTAAGAGCACTTTGCCAGTTTAATTGATGTTTGTTGACAATCCCGCACCCATGACCAAGAAAGACATGGATGTAGCGTTGCTCGACAATTAGCAAAGAATTCCGCTTAAACCGGTGCTAGGGGCCGTCTTGAACTTACTATGAGGTATGAGCAAAGCTCATTGTTGAAGGCCTCATGGTGACTTCAAGATGAAGAACAACAATAAAAGCGTTGTTCCTTTGCTTGTTTTTACCATGTATTTGTAGAGACTTTGTCTCATGTGCATTTACTCCATATCCTTTTATTCACCACATATAGCCGATGTATATTTATTCTTGCCATTGTTGCTACGATATCCGACTATAAGCATGTTACGGTTCTATTTCCTTTCAAATGCCTGTACCAAGTCAGGGTCATTACAATTGAAAATGCCAGTGGCTTTGCACCAAATTTGTTTACTTGCCTTTTGGTCTATGGCTCTTGACAATTCTGTTCGGTAATTTGGTATTTCCCCCATTTAACTTTAATAGTCAACAGATAATTTAAAGTATCAAAGGAAACAAGCATAAACTTACTTTGTCCGTCCTTTAGTTTTATGTCGTGATATTCAATTCTTGGCAAAGCCTTTTTACTTAATTTTTCCCTCAGAACGTGATTACTCTCTAGAGTTATTGCTAAAAAAATCAGAAAACATATCATATATAATAATGGCTTTATACATAGATTTTGGCAAATGCAAAGAAGTATGGCGTGTCTAAAAGCATTGACTTTATTACAGGATTTAACCCTTGTTTTTAGGAAATTATCTATATATATAAACTCCGGCACTTATAACGATACATTTTTGTGTAGATGAATCCTAAAGTTGCCTAAAATGGTCGCAATACTTGGCGTTTACAGTAATCAAATGTTCCCATTACGTTACAAGCAACATTGTATTCATTTCATCAGAATCAGAACAGTGTGTTCTTTGAACATGATGTCATCTGGCATGGTCGACTTTTCTCATGACGGCACAATGGTAAAATCGTATTGTGCAGTGGTTGTAAGTTTGAAAAGTTCTTTGTTGCTTATTGATCAAATAATTATCACCTTTTTACACCTGTATTGGTGCACGTCTTAAGTACGTCACAATAAAATCCTTAGTTTTATCAAATTTATTTGACACTATCGCAAAGGAAGGGAAGGTTTGGCTAGCCATGAAACCAGTTTAATCCACCATTTCTTTTGAAATGCCATTGCGGTCGACAATTTTGTCGGTGGTAACCACCTGATTTGTCTTTTAGTCTCATGGACCTCGGCTCTTGGACACTCTGTTCGGTTATTTTGTTATTACCCCCATTTATAATGGTCAGATGTTGGACCTCTTTTTCAGTTTTTAGTAGGAACGGAAATACTGCAATAATTGCACAAACATGGAACTAAGCACAGACAATGTCATGATACGTAGGTGTACGATTCAGGGAATTTCTGCCACCAATGTTGCGCAGTTAGTCAAAGTTATCTACGCTATAGAAATGAACAAAGGGGAGAAATGTAACATAAAATGGACTAGAATATTATGCTAATATTTAAATCTGTTCGCAATTTAACTAAATGCATATTCATTAAAAAAAATTAAGGCTTTCAGATTACACTAGAAAAAAAAATTACGTTTTCAAAATGAAATCAAAACGTAAACCAACGTAATGTTTAAGAAAAGGCTTATTATGAGGTAATTACAAAAGAGTATAAAGATAAATAACAGTATCAAAATACACTGACCATGTTTATTCATTCCAAATTAAGAAATACTTACACACAGGCGGAGACTCTGTGGACCTCAATGTATAATATGGAATGTCAGGCCCTAGGCAGCCCAAAATATAATATTTGCCAGAACTACTAAACGAAGCACTAACATACTGACATTTTTCAGCAAAATCACATGAAAGACACTTAATGGGGGAATGGAATGAAGATGGATCTTCAGTGCTGACACTGTGAAATAAAAAAATGTAACAAATCACTTGTTGAAAGAAACAAAACCAATTTTACTCAAGAAATGTTTTATAATCAAATTACTTTCCGAATCATTGATCAAAATATTAACAGATATTATTTATTAGATATTTTTCAAGCTATTCCACTGGCCAGAACATAATCATAAGATCCCCTATACTATGTGAATTTGCACAGAAACGGCATGTCAAAAACGACTGATTGCATGTGTGATATTGCACGTTACTAGAAATAACTTGAAATGTAATTCTTGTTCCTTCAACCTAAAAGGGTCATTTAGAGTTTTCATTTTTGTATTATACACGTGTACATAAGTAAAACTTGATAGGGGAAATTTATTAAGGTATATTAAAGGGAAATGTAGGTTTCCCTCATTTAAAATATATGACTGATTTACGGCCATGATATTCAGAAGTGTACTTCACAAGAAATTCTTTGTTTGCTTCATCTTCCTGTTTATGTGTACTTCAGATAAGCAGGTGTATGAATCAAAATTTTTGGAATGAAGGAAATGTTTGCAAGAACATTTTTAAAAAAACTATAAAAGAAAATTTCAAAATGATGATAGTAAAATGGATCATGTTCATTACTAAAGTAATGGCAAAAGTGTTTAAATTAATGTGCATCAATTCAATTAATAATATATTAATTGTAGCCTTTGGTATTTTATTATCTATTGACCTATAAAAAGGCTATAATATCGCTTTAATAAAAATCATGGAGAATGTAAATTATCTAACCACTTAGCGCAGTAGCTAACTAGTTGAAGAACCATGATACGTCAAAGATGAGAAATTGTTACTGTATGTGATAACAATGCAATGGAAATTTCTCTATCACAGATGCAATGATATTTAATTTTATTTTAATATCCCTATCCTACACAAATGTGTGAAAAAGTTAAATACTTACATTATTATTAAGAACCATAATTGTTATGCCTATTAAACGATTATATCCTTAGTTTTGAAGATGTCAAACTTGTGTCACTAAAACTAAATATTAAACACATGAAAAGTCTCAGTGAGTTAGGTAAAAGTTTCACTGAGATGACAACCCTCATCGGGTTTCATAACAATCTATTAAACTGAATTACAAGCTACGTAGTATCCCTTTAACATTTTTTTAAGATATTTTTTACAGCAGTTTTAAAATGTTATTTCATTTGTCGAGATGATTCAATGATAAACCCTCGACAGTGGGGAAAATTAAAACAAAATGAATGAGTTTTCCTCATAGTTCCTTTAGAAACAGTTATTTATACCCGCCGTCACTATAAACTCCCATTTATATAGTAGTTTCAGATGATATTGATGCTATTAAATATATAAATCGTGGTGTGTATTCTCAAGTCATAAACATTTCAACATGTTTTAATTGTGCGCAAGATTTATTTGAAAATTATCTTTTGAGGAAACCATTTTGATAACCAAACAACGATGAATTATAAGCTTCACCTCCAATCGAAATTAGTTTTTTATACAACATTGTTGAAAAACTAGTACGCTCAATATGGGGAATAAGAACAACCAATTTTACTTTGCTTACCTGTAAAGATGTCTCCTTTTGGGATTTCCCGGAGTTGCAATATAATACAATTCATTGAGCTCATCGTTTACACCTACGATGTCTGTCACCTCCCACTGTCCATTCGTGAGGAATTTTCTTGTTCCCATTTCCCTCGACAACTGCTACAGAAATTGCACAATGTGAGTTTTTGACATAATCATGATTAAAAATGGTCTAGTTATGAGATAAAGATACAGGAAGTAAAAATAATATATTACATGTAAATTTTTGCTGTGTTCGTTTGCTAAGCAACTTTCATGAACCGCTGTTAAATTGCATCAAATCAAACCACTTTTGGAATTCCTTTATTTCAGATACTCTTTTAAAAGTGGTGGTTAAAATTTCTTTCACCATTTTCAGAATGAATAGATTTTTGAAGTATCTTATTTTTTTTCGGCCTGAATTATATATTCAGGCTGCAAAAGAGGCCATGGATTTCCATAATGCTTTGATCAAATTTTGAAATCCAGTTGTTTCAGAAGATATTGTAGCAATTATGATACAAAATGCATGGGTGTTCCACGGAACANTAAGAATTCTTGTGTTCAAAGTAGAATTACAAAGTCCAAGTTGCACATCTAAATTATATACTGAAGCATGCATTCCTCCGAGTTTGATAGAAAAATACAGGGCCATTTATTAGTTGAGGAAAATGAAGGCATATCCTTAGACTCCAATAAACTAAAATGACAAAGTTCAAAAACAGCCTGAAACCTGGAAAAAACAAAATTAAAGAAAAACAAAATGCATGTTGCACATCTTCAACATATACTAAAGCATTCCTGCAAGTTTGGTTGAAAAGTGCCAAGCGGTTTAGGAGGAGTTGCGGATAATGGAGACGTACCCGCAAGACTCAAGTAAGCTAAAATGACAAAGTCCAAAAACAGCATAAAATCTGTAAAAAACAAAATGCATGGTGCACATCTTCAATATATACTGAAGCATTCCTGCAAGTTTGGTTGAAATGTGCCAGGCGGTTTAGGAGGAGTTGCGGATAATGGAGACATATCCTCAAGACTCCAGTAAGATAAAATGACAAAGTCCAAAACAGCGTAAAATCTGTAAAAAACAAAATTAAAGAAAAACAAAATGCATGGTGCACATCTTCAATATATACTGAAGCATTCCTGCTAGTTTGTCGCAAAAGTGACAAGCGGTTTAGGAGGAGTTGCGGATAATGGAGACGTACCCTCAAGACTCCAGTAAGCTAAAATGGCAAAGTCCAAACAACAGCATAAAATCTGTAAAAAAACAAAATTAAAGAAAACCAAAATGCATGGTGTACATCTTCAATATATACTGAAGCATTCCTGCTAGTTTGGTGGAAAAGTGACAAGCGGTTGAGGAGGAGTTGCGGATAATGGAGACATACCCTCGAGACTCCAATAAGCTAAAATGGCAAAGTCCAAACAACAGCATGAAATCTGTAAAAAACAAAATTAAAGAAAAACAAAATGCATGGTGCACATCTTCCACATATACTGAAGCATTCCTGCAAGTTTGGTTGAAAAGTGCCAAGCAGTTTAGGAGGAGTTGCGGATAATGAAGACATACCCTCAAGACTCCAGTAAGCTAAAATGACAAAGTCCAAGAACAGTGTAAAATCTGTAAAAAAACAAAATTAAAGAAAATCAAAATGCATGGTGCACATCTTCCACATATACTGAAGCATTCCTGCAAGTTTGGTTGAAAAGTGACGAGCGGTTTAGGAGGAG
>MJUU01010910.1:39196-51205 GCA_002080025.1 Modiolus philippinarum
AAAAAACAAAATTAAAGAAAAACAAAATGCATGGTGCACATCTTCAACATATACTGAAGCATTCCTGCAAGTTTGGTTGAAAAGTGCCAAGCGGTTTAGGAGGAGATGCGGATAATGCTTAATTTTTTTGAGCCATACAGACGGACAGACGGACGCAAGACGAGGGATAGTGATCCCTATGTGTCGATCCCGCACTAGGTGCAGGCGACACAAAAACAAAATTAAAGAAAAAACAAAATGCATGGTGCACATCTTCCACATATACTGAAGCATTCCTGCAGGTTTGGTTGAAAAGTGCCAAGCGGTTTAGGAGGAGTTGCGGATAATGGAGACGTACCCTCAAGACTCCAGTAAGCTAAAATGATAAAGTCCAAAAACAGTATAAAATCTGTAAAAAAAACAAAATTAAAGAAAAACAAAATGCATGGTGCACATCTTCCACATATACTGAAGCATTCCTGCAAGTTTGGTTGAAAAGTGCCAAGCGGTTTAGGAGGAGATGCGGATAATGCTTAAATTTTTTAGAGCCATACAGACGGACAGACGGACAGACAGACGGACGCAAGACGACGGATAGTGATCCCTATTTGTCGATCCTGCACAAGGTGCAGGCGACACAAAAATGTCTTTCTACAAGTATGTATAATTCCATTAGAAATCTCGTTATCATTATTGCAATATTTAAACTATTAATAACTTTCAAGATATATTTCCTGACGCTGGAAAATAAAATTCATTATGTCCTTGCATGTTTTATAAAATATTTGTTGTTAGTTGCTAGTTCTGTCTAAAAGGAGATTTGGAATTGTGGGCAACAAACTTTTTGTTATGGTTAGTATATAGATTGAAAATATAACAGAAAGATAAAAGCTGAATTAGGTTAGCAAAACCAAGAAGAATAAACTAAAAAGTAACATTTAGTAGTTTAACCAGTCATTGCTTACAAAAGCAGCCATTACTACCCTTGTAAGTATTCTACAAACGTATTTCCTGTTGAAGTAAACATCTAATTCAGTTCCAGTTTAAGCGATTCCTATGGTTTTGATTTCAGTTTGGGACATTTGTCTTTTTATCGGTTTTAGACACAAAAAAAAGATATCAAAAAAACTATTTTTTCATATTTATTAAGAAATTAGAATTATTGTTTTTTTTTATTTATTATAATAATAAGGCTTATATAATACCAGAACGCATGGATTTAGCATAAATTACTAAATATCGAAGATATGTAAATTTTATTTCTGCAGATGACCTTTACTGCACTTTTATAAAAAAAGTGAAGATCAAATAAAAAAAATGGAAAAGCCGAAAGATGAATCAATCGTGATAGAGAAACGAGAGGTGAAAAAATCCGAAGTAAGCGTATGAAAGAGGTTTTCCTCGGTGGAGATATTTCTTAATTTCAAACACAAAGTTATAAAATTTAGATATTTGGACATCGAGTTAAGTAGTAGAGTATTAGATTCCCCCCTGTCAAACCAAAATCCGTCCTTTCTAATTTTTGTTTTTTTTTTCAAAAATTTGATAACAGTTTTACTTCCGTTTTGGTTCCAAATAGAAGTCTTCTACAGAACCAGAAAGATGTCGTTTTTGTTTTGATTTTATCTGCACTGAAGGAACATAAATTGTCGAAATTCGCATATTCAGAAACAAAATTTACAGTAACTTCGGTATTTTGTTACTTATTGCCACTGGGCCGATGAATATGCTGGTTTACTGTTAGTCGCGGAGGGTATTCAAAAACCCAGTGGCCAGTATTGCGGTGCATCCCGAAAACCGATTTAATATGGAAACTTGCAATATCTAAATTTTAGAAAGTTTCTTTAAAATTAAGGAATATCTCCCTCTAGCGTAGCTCTGTTCTTAGCTGATTTTCTCATTGGTTATTTGTTCGCTATCAGTTGTTACACATATTTCGGTTTATGGATTTCCAAATGTTCACTGAAGAGACATAAGTTGTCGAAATGCGCATACGCAGAAACCAAATTTACAGTAACTTAGGTATTTTGTTATTTACACATATATAACCACTTCCGGTTATATGGCCGAAAACACCTCTATAATCGCCAGAATATCATTTTGATTTCAATAAATATAAACGCCTTCCGCCAACCTCATTATTGCGAGGATTTGTGGTGAGTTTTATGCAATATGTCGAAAGAAGACTTATTTGAATGATGTTGAATGATGCTATTTTGAAGACAAGTCTGTATTTGTGTAATGTATTCAATGTTTGTTGGTTAAATGCAATGCAAATAATGAAATATAAAATAGAATGCACTATTAAAATATAAAATGGTAGAGAAAGGAAGGAAAAAAATTGCGAGTTATATCAAATATTTCATCAAAAACCTTCGTGTATTTTTAAGGATACATTCCTTCGAGAAGCAAATTTTTTTTGATACCTTGTTAAATTTATATTCGTTTATTCGTTGAGTAAAAGATTTGGCAGATGATTAGGAAAAAAGAAATCTTTGAAATACACAACAAATTATCAAATTATTATTTTTGAAAACAAAATCCCAGTGCCATTACTTGTCTTAGTCCAAGGATCAAAATATATAATTGGTCTGATACCAACTGAATTATTATGTGTGAAAACATGCATAAAATGTGTTAAAATGTTAGGGTTATAAATTTAACAGAAATGACTAAAAAGAAAATCATATGGAGTTTGCACATTTTGTAAACATCATTGAAGTAGACATTTTTGTCATTGGTATGACCCTCCAAATTTCTTTGCAACTCATTTCAACTTTAAAGTCATAAATATTAGCTTAATTTAATTCTGTATATGGCAATAACTTTGATTTTTGCTCAGTAATATGTTTTTTTTTGTTAAATTCTACAAACATGGCAAAAGTAAAAAGAGTCACTGCTAATGAGTCTGCAAAGTCGGAGCCAAAACTTAATGTATAATAACATTCCCAGCCCTTTCCCCAATTTACTGAAATTTTGAACGACATTTAAGTTTTGTTGAGACTGTTGGCCGAGAGTAAAATTTGTTTATCTAGATATGAAAATTATTCAAATACTTTATAGGAAATACATGTCACAGTAAAAATGGGCAGACAGGGACAAAATATAAATTGTATGATAGAGTGCAGACACCATATGATGGAGAGTGGTTAGACAAACAGAACATAGACGTTAAACCAAGGAAATGTTAAAAATGTGTCTACACAACAAACCTGATTATTTTTACTCACGGGTAACTTAACCATAGCTACATGCTTAAAGTACCCGGCTTTGGCTTCTCTATTTGGCAGGATCATAAAATAGTCTTTTTTACTCTGTGAGAACAACGCTGGCTTATACTGGTAAAAAATATATATTATAGAGTTTATACAAGAAAAATAATTAAAAATGAGCTGATAAGACTAAAAAGCTATTAAATTTTCCCAACATCCATTTTCAGTCTTGAGAAACTTTAAACTAAATACTTGAATGTGTCCACGATGAAAAAATACCCAACACAATATTGTCTCTGCTTCATTCGTTTTATTAACGTTCTTGGTTCTTTGATAATATCGACTATCCATAAAAATTATTTCATACTGGACATATATTTATCCGACGAGTGTTGTTGCCGAGTCATGACTTACTTAAAAATATTCGATCTGTTTGTTATTAATGGTTGATTTTGTTTTATGCTGGAGTTGTAATAGTACAATTAACATTAGATATCAGGAAACATATGGATATCTGAAGTGATTTTGATTTCGATGCCAGCTTTGGTCAGTTTTACATAACTAACTTAACTGATAAAAATGCCAACATTGGTCAAATGTCAATTTCAATCTGTTGCTGCTACAAAAATAATTGATTGCACAATTCTTTTCCAATATAAATTTCCTTGAATATTCATAAAAATATTACTTACAATATCTACCCAGCCTTTCCCGTCATGTCCATCCTCTCGGTAATTCTGTGGAAAAAATGAAAAAAATGAAGAAGTCGATAATGAGGTACTTAAGATTTACTAGCTTGTACATATAAACATAGATCAATTCAACAACTTACATTTTCAACAAGACCGCATTTAACCCTTGTCGTATCAATATGCTTGCCAACACCTTGTGCGATAATTGAAAGTCAAAAGGGAAATAAAAAAAATCATACACAAAGATCTTAAATAATCTCCTCTTGCTACATTTTAAAGCAACATTGTATAGTCTTTGAAGCGTAAATTTTATGACAGGACATTTGGAAAACGTGTTTAGAGAAACGGTACATGTATAAACTCCAGTAAATAAATGACTACCTTACAAAATTAAAACATACATCTTGCCTTTCAGTACAGAAGTAGACCAAGCATTTCACGTGTTATATAATTTACAAAATAAAACACAATTTTTCATGTTACCTTTTAAAAATCTCACATAGCAATTTTGCTAGTTAGGTGGACTTTTTTCCGTGTAAGTAAGGAAAATAGAAAGAAAAGAATTTTAATTTCTGGATTCCTTTGAAATATTACAAAAATATATACATATCTCACCAAAATACATTCTCCAGACACAGCGGTACAAACTGTAAACAGTGAAACATTTTGGAATCTGTTTAACCATGTTACTAAGAAATAATTATCATCTCGCCACGACACAGTTGAAAAATATGTGTAGTAATCACTGAAAGAAAACGATTCATACAATTCTTAATCACTGAAAGAAAACGAAAAATATGAAATTAAGAAGACATATCAAATATTTTACTCAAGCTATAACAATAGGATGTACACAAAAAAGTATGTAGAGAAAAAACGTATAATCTATAGTTTTAGAATATTGAGTTTGCATTTTGCTTCAAACTATACATACGATTTTAAATCATTGAAAATTTTATTTTACGAAAAATAAGTGCAATTAACCTATTGATATATTTCAAAATTTGTATCAATTTATCCTTGTTTCACTCCCTTTTTCTTTTTATGTAAAAGACTTCTTTATTTCCTTGAAGTTTTTGTGCGAGCTTTTGAGAGTTCATTGGCTGTCTGACTGACTTAAAATATTTGAAAATGGTAAGCTAGATATGTCGATGAAAACTAGAAAAATGTGAGCAAAGCTCACTGATATCATACCCCCTTTCCCCCATTGGAAAAAAATCTAATCAAATTTTCAAATAGCTGGTGCACAATGGATATATGTAATAAACATTCTGTGAAAGTTTCAGTGAATTTAATCAAGTGGTCTAGAATGTGTTGTCGCCAAAAAGTAGGTACCATATGGCGGAAGGACGGACCAACGAACGTACGCACGAACAGACACCATGATCACTATTTACCGCCCGCTAAAGCGGGGATATAAAAAGGAACTTCAATTTTATTCTTTATTTATCAAACTTATATTGTACTGAAAAATTGAAAAGGTCTTCCATTGTCTGTAGAAGGTCGATATGAAAAATCTACTTTTCGCTTTCAACCTGACCTGGGCAAGGGGGACATTTTAATTCTGTATCTTTATCACTAAAAAATAATGTTAAAATTTTGTAGAAAAATGAACAAACAAGCAGAGTAAATTTTTCAAGGACTTGAAAATCTGGGCGGGTGTAAATCTGGCAACTTTTGGAGTACTCCATTGTTCCATGGTAAAATATACTTACGCACTCATATTGCCGAATTCTGGTGGAGGTTTGATATTATATGGCTGACTTGCAACATTCGATTTAGTATTAACAAGTTTAAGTTTAAATGTTGGATTTGTTTCTCCAGCCTGCAAAAAAAGAACTTCATTGACATATTTATATATCAGCAATGTAATTTTCAAGCATTCTATTTTCCATAACACTTCATATTCATATCTTGATATTTGCTTATAAATATATCTGAATTTCGGTTGCTTTAAGAATAAAAAAGTGAAAATTCCTTCAAACAAAATAGTGCATAGATATTTTTGCTTTGTCAAGCAATTTTTAACTTCTTACAGAGATTTCCATCGATATTTCCTCTAGTTAGTGTTAAGTTGTTTTTACAAGTTTATAATTATTCATTCAGTAACTTCGTTATTTCGGTATTTAGTAATTTTATCCTATCCAAATGCTGAAAGAAAAAAAACAAAGTAAAGCAAATGGATGTTTTGATTTTCCCAGTCGACACAGTAAGCTATTTTGGAAACCGTAAAAACAAAACAATTTAGAGTGAATTATCATTGAATAATAATTTAGTTTTTTAACCTTTTATTGAAGACGTTACTTGATCAAAATATTTTTGAATTTTTGCTATTTCTACCAATTAATATTTTCAATTATTTCAAAAACCTGAAATACCTATACCTTCTTAAGCAACATAACTGATTCTTCAATTTTAGACAGATTTTTATTTCATGAACAGAAATATTCTACTGAGTAAAGAATGTACAAAACTACCTTAGGATATGCAATCTTTTTGATGTCCCCATATTTATTGGCTGGGTCTCCATAATATGGATAGCTATATTTCCGCACTTCTGTATCATTAAATTGAGCATATAAAATGTAGGTTCCATCTGCAGACCACCAGAGGGCATGATCAGAACCAAGTATTTCCTCTGAAACAGTAAGAGTATATACTAGTATATTACATAACACTTAAATGCTTTAACTTTAATTCCAAGTCATTTTAATACATATTTTGTATATGATTATAAAAGCCATACTCTTGATGTTGTGGAATTAATCTAGTCTTTTATAATCTAAAAAAATAGAGTTAAAACATACAAAGGCGGGATGCATTATCGTTTCAATAATGCGCGAAGCATATCATGCCTACTTTTCTGGAGCACCTGGTTATCGATACCACAAGTCTTTTTTAGTTTTAAGGCGTTCTTGCTCATTTTTGCTTAATTTATTTTGTCTTTGTCATGCATTCTGAATTCGAGTTGGATATTATTTTGGATTTTTGTTTTAGGAATTCCCCTTTCCTCATTTTTGCTTCGATATTCGTCTGGTGATGTTTTCAATTCTGTCAAGTACGAAATATGTTTAGGTGTCAGCAATGACAAAAAGAAGCATAAAAATGATATCTAATAAGGTGTAAAGTACGTTGTATAAACCCAATTAATCGAGGCGACAATTCTGTGAAATACTGAAGAATTGGATAGTGAAACATGGCGACATTAAGTTCGTTAAAGAGTTGACAAAACAAACCTCTCGAACCAAACACAACCAAATATGGTACTTACTATGTAAAAAACAAAATGCTTCAAGCATTTTACAGATACCAAGAATATTATATAACAATGAAAGGATATGGAGTAAATGTACATGAGACAAAGTTTCTACAAATACATGGTAGACGTTATCAATGGAACAACGCTTATATTGTTGTTTTTCATCTTGAAAGTTACCATGAGGCCTTCAGCAATGAGCTTTTCTCATACATCATAGTAAATTTAAGACGGTCCCTAGCACCCGTTGCAGCAGATGTCTTATCTACTGTTAATATTCCAGCAGTGGAAGTAAAAATTTCAGTAATTACCCAAATACTGTAAAAGTCTGTACAGCTGTATACACTCTTAAACATGAATAGCGCAACCAACGTGTCACGAAAAGGTGACTGCTATGATAATATAGTAAATAATAACTAAATACCAAAGTTACTGTGAATTTATTTTCTGCATATGCGCATTTCGACAACTTATGTCCCTTTGGTGCAGATAAGATCTTAATTTTTGGAAGACCATAAACTCAAAGATATTTAAAACTGATAGAGAACAAATGACTAATATGATCTAAATGTAAAGCCAAAATAAGCTAAGGACAGAGCTTTGCATGAGGGAGATACTCCTTAGTTTTCAACAAACTTTTACAAGAATTTAGATACTGCAATGTTCTTAAAAAAGTATCGGCTTTTGGGTCAGCACCGAAGTACTGACCACTGGGCTTGTGAATACCCTCGGGGAGTAACAGTCCACCAGCAGAGGCATCGACCCAGTGGTAACAAACAACTAAATACCGAGGTTACTGTGAATTTATTTTCTGCATATGCGCATTTCGACAACTTATGTCTCTTCAGTGCAGATAAGATCTAAATGTTTAGAAGACCATAAACTCAAAGATATTTAAAACTGATAGAGAACAAATAACCAATATGATCTAAATGTAAAGCCAAAATAAGCTTAAGAAGAGAGCTTTGCATGAGGGAGATACTCCTTAGTTTTCAACAAACTTTTACAAGAATTTAGATATTGCAATGTTCCAAAAAGTATCGGCTTTCGGGTCAGCACCGAAGTACTGACTACTGGGCTGGTGAATACCCTCGGGGAGTAACAGTCCACCAGCAGAGGCATCGACCCAGTGGTAACAAATAACTAAATACCAAAGTTACTGTGAATTTATTTTCTGCATATGCGCATTTCGACAACTTATGTCTCTTCAGTGCAAATAAGATCTAAATGTTTGGAAGACCATAAACTCAAAGATATTTAAAACTGATAGAGAACAAATAACCAATACGATCTAAATGTAAAGCCAAAATAAGCTAAGGACAGAGCTTTGCATGAGGGAGATACTTAGTAATTTATACTAATTTAGTAATTTATACTACAACCTCTCTATTTGCGTAAGTAAATTACATTGACTGTATAAACATAAGTGATATACAGTCACTGACAGTATAACGCTTTGTCAATGACGTCAACAATGTGTTTTCGTAGAAATTGTTCCATGACGTTGCAAGAAAGCTTGGATTCATCTCAAACTAATGACGTCTGCTTCATTTTTTGAATGGTAATTTTCAGTGATATATTTTATAACATTTAGCTTGTTATATGTTGCAGTATAAACACAATAATAGTACATTGACTTTACGATTCGGCTCGAAACGGTGAAAATGATAGCCCTCGTTTCTAAGCCTCAGCCTTATATTACGTTAATGTAAAGACAAAGTACTGTTATTGTCTTTGAGTTGCATCACTGTATTATCTGAACCAACCTGATTTGTGCACTTGTAAGGAATAATATGGTACTAACCTTCATATATCCAGTCAGGAACACCGTTGAATATCTCACCGGGCTCTCCATCAAACGTTAATTGTTTTACTGTCTGATCGTCCATAGTTTTAAGAAAGATATTATTGTTTTCAACAAATACCTACAATACATATAGAAATAACAAATTAAATATCATTAAGACTCCATCCGAGTCGGAATTGTTTCGTTTGTAGGGACACGTAAAGGTATATATTTGAAGCAATTATAAATGATTCTCTTGGTGTTTTTTTGGAGATTTACGTGTGGAGGTTAAAATTTATTTTCGTTATTATTTTATCTTGAGCGCAGCGGTTTACAACCATTGAACAGTGCGGACTGAATGACATTTACTTATTCTTAAATAAATGTTCACACATTTCTCCGCAAATCATCTACAGCAATTACAGTAAAAATGCACATTTACTCAACTTGTGCAATGATTAGGTGATAAGAAGAGCAATACATATAAAAATAGTCATGCTGCTGCATACAGACAATAAACCTTACTTACAATATCATGACCCTTCGGCGACCAACCAACATACTGAAATATTTCATGAGCATTTGCTTTAAAATCTTTGGCTACTCTGCGAATAAATACAATATAAAATATCCTCAAAAAATAAGACACAAATAATTATATTCACACCAACAAAAATAAGCATTCAAGAAACATTACTTATTTAGTAAACCAGGAGTCAAAATAACCATTTATAAGTAATACGAGTGTTAGATAAGCATTATTATTCGTGCTCGGACGCCCCATAACGATTTGAAATTTACATCCATTTTCGAAACATTAGTGAGTAAAGTTGTTATTTATGTAATTTTCCTCAAATATACTGTACTTATGCAAATGACGAAATCGTTTCAAAACTTAAAATCTTAATGATACATACACAATCAAACCTGATTAAAAACAAATACCCCGAGTCGATAGCATGGAGATTAATATTCGTACTTCTCTTGCTTACAGAATACGTGTTTGAGAATTGATATGTCAGGCGAGAGCTAGCACTAATTATAACAGCTTTATTAATCAGGCCTTCAAATGATCATTAAAGAATTTTTACGAAGATATCAGTAGATATTATATATGTCGTGGATAAAATTGTAATTTTCAAGAATCCTTTTTACTAGGTTAATAGAAATATAGTTTCTACAACGAGAACTAAGTTGATTATGAAATCTCACATCGAGTTAAATAAATTTTGCAAATGTTTGAAAACGAGATTTGCCGTGTTTTTAAACGAGGCTTGCCTCGTTTCTTGACCTTCATCTTGAAATTGACAACAGAGGTACATTACAAACTAGGTTGTATGACAAACGCGATGACTTCACTTTTCCAATAGTAAACTTCCCTTTTCTTTGTGGCAACATTCCAAAAGCACCAGCATACTGAGTTTACATCTCACAACTCATTCGCTATTCAAGGGCTTGTGGTCGATACAGCGACTTCCTGTTTCCCAGATGACAACAGATCTTTCCCTCTACAACTAAAGTTTGTTTTACTCTATCGGATTTGACTTTACTACCGGAGTTGACATGTTCAACACGGCGGGTGTCTTATAAGAAGCAGGAGATGCTTACTTTACCGGTACACCTGATCCCACCCATGGTTTTTATTGGGTCCGTGTTGTTCATCTGTATGTGTGTCTTGGTTTTTCTTTTTTTTGCCTGTACTCAACTGGTGTCCTTGTTTCTTAGTGTTTACGATGTTGCCTTTGTCCATGGATTGTTCGTTCTTTGACTGACGGTTCGGTTCTCACTTACTTTTAAACATTTGAAAATTTATTTAACAAGATGTGAGAAATTTCATACTTAACGTGTTAAAGTTAATGTAAAACACCGAGGATTATATTCCGAATAGATTTGGCGGAAAAATCCACGCGAGTTGTTCTCTCACCAGTGACGAGAAATATTTTTATTACATTGGTCAGGCGTTGATTAAATTTGCTAGAAATTAGAGAAAGAACATTTTTATTCATTGTCTACGACCGAGTTTATGAGCGAATTTCAGCAGACATCGTAGCTCATGAGGCCCATGTTTCCACAGGAAAAGGAAAAGATACTAGTACATGCTGTTATTATGGTTTCTATATGCCAAGTATGTTGAAATAAATGTTTAAAATGCCTTATATATTAGTTTGAAATTCAGGCAAATGTTCCTGCACAAACATAATCTTTTCCTCTGCCGAACATGAATTGTTGTCCAATAAATGTTTCTCCATTTGTTTTGATATATATTGACTTGTTGATATTCATTCTTTCAAAACATTTCCCGATGTTTCATCATTGCAGTTCCGTGTAAGAGAACTAAAACAAGCAAGTCAGAAATTTTTTTTTGATATTAAAGAAAATATCCATAACTTAGGTTCAAACCTTGAAAGAATTAAATTCCAGATTCTATCAATAACAAGAACTAAGCCATTATACCAACCTTTAAATATAATATATGTGTTTTACGTTTATTGACTCGTTTTCAAAGTAATTAGTTGTTATGTTTCAGTTTTGTTTATATATATTTCCAATGTGTCTATTATTTTGATGTTTATACATATTACTACTACATATAATACGGAAATGAAAATAGTCATATAACACGTGTAGTAATAAGAGTGACAATTTAAATTGTTGTTAAACATCACGGAATAATTTTAATCATCACACCAAATTGTCAGTTGAGGTATATTTTTCATTGCGATTGAAATAGGTTTTTCACAAGATTTTCAATGTTAATATTAAAAAGGGATCAATTAACTTGTACGACAACAATCCTTGAACATAAGGATTGTTAACAATCCTTGGATAAAAATTTTATCCAAGGATTGTTGGATTTTTCAAAATTTTTTAGTTGTAAGTGATTGAAGATGTATTTGGTGATTGTAAATCCTATCCTTGAAAAACTGATTTTGTGAGATAAATAAAAGATTTTTTTGAAATATATTGATAAATTTTGATCATATTTATAACAGATATGGCTTCCATTGTTTGTGATTCTAAGGGATAATGACAGCTTGGGTCTTGTTAAGAAATTAATTGCATTGTATACAGTGACAGTTTATA
>MJUU01010911.1:11127-32384 GCA_002080025.1 Modiolus philippinarum
GGTTCAGGAAATTTTAATTCCCCATTTTCTCACCCTTGGAATGGCATGGCAAGGTACAACTACCGTGCAGTTGTAATATTTTTGTCAACCAGAATGGTTGCACACGGATTTCTTTTTACTATAGAAAGAAAGACAACTCAAATTTTCTTCAAGCACTTCAAGGTAAACAAAGATGGCGGCAGACATTTCTTTGATTGTTAAGACGGCGGTTTTCAGCGTTTCAGCGACAAATAGAAAACGTAATATCAGTATTCGTGATGGGAATCAAATAAAATGAAACGGGAATTGTTAATATTACCACGAGAAACGACCCATCACACAAAATCGGCGAAATAAAAATGTAACAAATCTACGATGTCACGGCACTCGTCGATAGTCAGAACTGCTGACCGATTCAGGTAAAAAAGTGTCACAAAAACTTCATGTCCATTAAAATTAAAGAAACATCATTTTCCTCACGAATGTACCGTCATGCTCTCTAAATTTTAGGGCGAAACTCGCTGTAGTATGTCCAAAATGTACGAAAAACCAAAACCCACGTTTTCAACATGTAATCCGCGAAATTAATCCCGGTCAGGCAATCTGCTCGTGCAAAAGTAATTTCGGCCATGACAACCCGCGGAAAAAATAAATTCAGGAGGGAAAGTGTTAATACTGGGATGATCATTTCTTTTAACTGTCACGACCTTTTAATGGCAATTTCTGTTGAGTTGCTACCGGACACTACCGCAATGAAATAGGAGGTTTGGCTAGCCATAAAACCGGTTTAACCCAACATTTCTTTTGAAATGCCTGTATCAAGTCAGGACCATTGTGGTCGACAATTTTGCCGGTAGTTTCCACCTGATGTGTCTTTTTATACGACCGCAAAAATTTTTGCAGTAGTATAATGGTATGGTGCTGTCGTCTTCGTCCTCGTTGTCTGTAGACACTTTTGTTTTCAGTCAATAACTTAAGTTTCAGTTGACCAATCCTTCAGAAATTTTAACACAATGTTCCTTAGCACAAAAGGAAGACTTTTTGTCTCATGGACTTTGGCTTTTGACCACTCTGATGGGTAATTTTGTTATTACCCTCATCCTTTGGTGGTCCCATTTGCAAATTGTATCTGGGCTGAGCTCATGTCATCAGAGATGGCCACCAGGGGAGAATACTTTAACATTGGACCCTATTGAAGACTCATTCTAAGATTTTCCCAGAAACTTCTAGTCCATTTAGGCCCAAACTTATTCATTATTAGATGTTTCCTTCCAAAAATGGTATCTGGTAAGTCTATACCTCATTATAGTTTAACATTGGAGTCTGGAAAACACACTGAAAGATCTTCTCAGAGACCACTTGTCCAATTACATTTAGAAGCAAACTAAGTCAAAATGTTCCTTATATCATCTTTTTCTAAAACAACTAGCCTACAACTCAGATACTCTCTAAGTTCCCTGCCAGTTGAGATTACAACAACTTTTGACCCTATAGAAACATATTAACCCTTTCCAGGCGGATGATGCCTTGGGGTATCATGGGCTCTGTGGCATCTAGGTATCACAGCCCACCCCTCAACAAAATCTCTCTTTTTTGCGGCTGTTAGGTTTACATGGGTACTAAATAGGGTGCTGCAACTCTTAAGAGTTTAGATTCTTGGCTCTTTTAGGGATATTTCTTTAGCCACAGTGTCCATCTGTCTTTCATGCCTGATATACTTCTATTACCAGTGTATGGAATGCCATATGGGACGTTATCATACTTCCCCATGGTTATATCAGCCTGCAGAGCCTTTCCGCAAAAGCCATATCTAGTTGACCCTGATATATCAGAAGTTGACCTGGATATATCAAGCGATTCTCCCAAAGTTTCAAAGGCAATAACTTCTTTCAACGGTTTCAAATGAAATCAAATGGATAAAAATAAACATCTATTGCATTTGCTCTTTCCGATTAGGTATTCAATACACAATAATGATTACACAAATAGATAAACTAAACGTTAGAAAAATTGTAGAAACTGGGTCGTTGATATATCCTGCAGAGCTTTGGCATTTTCACATTATGACGTCATAAAAGCTCTAAGGAACGATAGAATAGCGTAATAACCAAAGGTTCCTGCAAAATTCAAAATCGACATTATTTAGAGTATTTCGGTCAAAATATTAATCCATTTACAAAACCTTTGCCAATAAAATGATAAAAAACAAAACAAAACATGTTTTTAAAGTTTAAAATTGTTTAAAAGGCGAGATTGACAAGTATGCCGAAATTCCTGTGCAACTTTGGGAGAATTTGAAACCTCAGATCAATAATTACAAATCTAAAATACAAAATAAAGGATGATAAACAAGTTATCGGGCTTTTGACAGCTGATGTATTGTAAAATATCAACCCACTTGCCAGAATATGAAGCTTGACGCTCGTTCGCTACGCTCACTCGCCCCTGTGCTTCATATTCTGGCTCACGGGTTGATATTTTACGATACATAGCTGTCAAGAGCCCGATAACATATACGTATAATAACCACAGAGCCCTTGATGTCTCAAGTCATCCTCCGCCTGGAAAGGGCGAAACAATTTTACTGATTTTTATGCCCCACCGACAAATGTGGAAGGGGCATATAGTGTTACCCTTGTCAGTCCTTCCGTACATCCGTATGTCCGGTTAAGTTTTGCGTTTAAGTACATTTCTTAGAAACTGTAAGAGGTAGAACAATAATAGTAGGCCAGTAGGTAGATATTTGATAGTATTACAGAGTTCACTAGGTACTTTGACTCTTTGACCTACATTTCATGCTTGAGTGACTCTGGTTAACTTCTGTGTTAGAGTCCATTTCTCAACAACTACACATTATAAGACAATGAGGTTTCATCAAATTAATTGCCTTGATGAATACTACCCAAATCATTGACAATTAGGTGACTTTGACCTACATACTTTGGTTAAATTTTGCGTTAAAGTCCATTTCTCAATAACTACACATTACAAGACACTGATGTCCAAAACATTGACAATAAGGTGGCTTTGACCTACATTTTATGGTTCAGTGATTTTGGTTAAATTTTTGCGTTTCAGTCTATTTTTCAACTTCTGTATATTGTAGCATCATGATATTTCACTTTAACATTCATGTAAATGAGATCTGCCAGTTTCACCAACAATTGGATGTCCATAACTTACATTTTATGGTTGAATGACTTTGGTTAAATTTTGCATTTCATCACAATTCAGTGACAGGGAACTTATTTTTTTGAATGATTGACTTCAGTTAATGTGTTGCGATAAATTTATTGGCGGGGCATCCGTGTCTTATAGACACATTCTCTAATTTTAAAATGCTTCAGAAATTTCTAGTAAAGTAATTTTGGGCTAAAACCAGTACAAAACTGAAAAAATGCATGCTAAGTAAAACATTTGGGACTAGATGACATTTTTTATTAGAAGAGAAAAAAAAGTAAATTGAAGACAGAGAATTTTAAGCTCTTTTGTCATAAATTCATAATTATTCCAATTGTCTTAGAAATCAGGGTTGAGATATCTTTGACAGAAAGGTTGTTGATACCTTTCTCATTAGACTAAAAATGAGTCTGAGAAAACGAGAAGAACAAGAGTTCTAGTGGTCTAGAATGGGTATGAAAACAGGCATGGAACCTTAGTCTGGCTTCTGATTCTTTGTGATCGAAGAAGGATCAGTAAGAGAACTTAAGAATGGTTTCTTGGAAGTCTTGGAGAGGAATCAGAAACTGATTAGTCTCATTTTAACTTCCACCTGGAATAAGTTCTAGAAGAACACTTTCAATAACGAAGACTCGATTGATTTTCTCTGCAGGCTAAAAAAGTGCAGAAAGAAAATTGGACAAGACCATTCCATTAAGAAGACGAGATTGTGCTCGTTATAAACTACATTTTCACCATCATATAAAGTTATAATCCTGGAGATCACAGATCTATACAATTAATGGCAGAGGGAGCAAGATCCTTTATTTTGAAAAGGAGGACCAAAATATCATTGGTAAACATTTCATGTAAACCATGAAGAGAGGATTTACAGATTGAAGAACTAACTGATCTAACGTTATGCTTGACAGTGCCCGTCCCCAGTCAGGCGTGGCTTTGTCTTAAGATTGGCACATTAAGAGTGAAAAATATAGCTTGTTTGGACCAAGCAGGGTTTGAAAAAGGGACAAAGACTGGCAGATTTAGTTGGTTAAAATACATCTGTATTGGGAGAGCACTGGTACGAGTTATGGGCCTGAACACTCTCGAGTCAGTTTCCACTCCGAGTCAACTGGATAAAAAAATCCCTAGAAAAAGTCATGGGATCCACAATGAAAGCATAAGGAGTAGGCTGATTATTAAGACTGGTGGTAATAATTCTGTAATTATATACATTTGTATCATTGATAAGAGTCTTGGATATGAACAACTCCCAGGTAATTTCGACTCAGTAATGACTTGAGTTAGAGAATTGCTTGTGATGTCTGTGGTATGGAGTTTTTGATACAACCGGAAGAATATAGTGTTTATATGATAACAAAATACCGAAGTTACTGCAAATTTACATTCTGCGTATAGCCATTTCGACAATTTATGTCTCTTCAATCCAGAAGTGAAAGGATGAGTAAAAGCCTAAGAGAACACATACTCAAAGGGATCTAAATTGGAAGCCAACATCACAGAGCTTTGCATAAGAGAGACATTCCTTAGTTTTAAACAAAACAATTTCTAATTTGGATTTGGATATTAATATATTCCTTCATTGATTAATGAATATGAAAAAAAATTCTTATGACTTGAAAAAGCAGAGAAACAGTTTTTTAAGGTGAAGTATTCACTTTACTTTGAAAGCAGAATACTTCTTCAAAGTGAGCCTAATGTCTGTAACAGTCTAAGTCTTCAACAGTTTAAGCAAAAAAAGTTATGTCGTAGAGGTATATAAAGAATATGTGTATTGAGGTCATCTGTTATCTTGTCCGTCAACTTTTACAAAATCTCCCAAATGTATGTTGTTGAATTACTAGTAAAAGACATCTAGGAGTTGTTCATGGTTTTCCTCAACCTCTATCTGATGATATCCCGAATTCATATCAAGAATGACGAAAATCGTATTCTCTCCAAGTGATACATTCCCAGTACTTGGTACAGTTGGTGATTATTTACGAACAACGACAGCTTCCCACCTTTGGTCCTTACAAGAACAATGTTTGAAGACGTATGCCTAATGATACTGTAAGTGGTGCCTTAAATTTCATCGAACATGAGTGGTGCTTCGTTGTTTGATTGGAGTGTTCTGGGAAATCTATAAGGTGCTTCACGACAGAAGTAAAAATTCAATTTCGATATCACTCTGAAAAGTTTTAAGTAGTGTCTTTTTACAAGGCACTCGAACTAACGTAATTTATGTGAAAATGATTGAAACTGCTCCACATACTCCCTAGTGATAATGGTGTGTTTATGATATCATTCTATCCTTGTAGCTTCGGAAAATTACATTGGCATTAGTTGGAATCGTATTAGGTCTTGCTTCAGTTGACATCACAATCGACATACTTTTTTTCAGTTTTTTGTTGTTCCTTCTCACGGAGTATGATATACATGCATCTAGAATTATGTTAGTTATAACTTTGATTTTGACGAAAACTCTGTTAAAGCTGTGGTTTGAGGACCCTCAACAATTCAGACAGAATTTTAATATTCAACAAGTAACTGGGAAATTGGGGTGGTGTTGTAGAGAGGTGCTTGTTGTAACAGCTTTCACAGACTGTTCGTACAGTTCATCAACAGTTCTAACAAAGATCGAAAAGGTATATAAAGTATATATATATTTTGTCACATGTACATTCACTCCATATCCTTTCGTTTTTTTTCTATGTTTGTAACTTTATTATTTAGTTATTTGTTTCTGCCATCAACTTCTGGAAAGTTACTGGTGAATCAACTAACCCAAATGACATATGATTGAATTAAAAGAAACCCAGAGCTTAACTAAGCCAACTAACAGATCGAATAGGTATATGAAGTATATAAATTTTGTCACATGTACATTTACTCCATATCATTTCATTTTTCTCTATGTATTTAGGTCAACTTTTGTTTCTTCCATCAACTTCTGGAAAGTTACTGGTGAATCAACTAACCCAAATGACATATGATTGAATTAAAAGAAGCCCAGGGCTTAACTAAGCAGACTAGCTTGTGCGTGAATTAAGAGATCTTAAGGTATGACACTTAAGGCCATTTGATGTTTATGGTCTTCCTTCACTTCTTTCTGGTGATATCCGGAATTAAAATGAAGAATTTTTGAAGATCTCATTCTCGCCACACGAGTTCAGTATTTTCTCGTATTTTTATTCGGAAATGATATTCTGGTGGTGATAGTATACGCACGTATATAGCTCCCAATCTTTGTTCGTTGGTCGAGGTAATAAATATATGATGGACACTGTTTACATCGTTTGGTTTAACATACTCCCTGGTGACTGACTATAATTGTTGGACTTCACACTGTAACGGTGACTGTCCCCACAGTAATACAACTTGAACAATATCCTAGTCAGTTGAAATGGCCGAGGCGTTGGTGTTTGTTCAATGCTTTCCCTCCGAAGCACCTGACGTGTCACTCTGTTCACACAATTAGTGCTTTGGTTTTGAGTGTTATGTTTGTTATTTTCTCGTGATTATTTCATTGTCTCGTGTGTTTGTTCTAATGTTTTCTAGTTGTTATCGTGTCTCTTGACTTTTTGTAATTTATTTCTTTGCTCATTCAGTGTTCTATTGTTGCAAAAAAAAATGAATAGATATTATATCATTCTGTTAGTGTAGCCTTGGATAATTGCATAAGTTTGTTTCAGCTGAAGTCACAGTTATCAGACGGTTTTTATGTTTCTGTAATTCCTTCTATTATAGTGTTATGTATCTGTATTTAAGGTAAGAACTTTGCACTTGACGAAAACTTTGTCCATGTTGTAGTTAGGCGACCCTTATTTCTTCATATAACATGTTGTGGAATTTACCTGCGCTTTCTAGAAGGAAAAGGGATGAAATAAAAGGAACAACAGGAAACACCTACAATGGCTGAAAATTATAATTACATGCCACAATCTGCTAGGGAAATAGTACACAGGAAAAACCCAAATAAGACAAAAGACAAACGTAAACAACTATAGGAACTCGGGACAGCCGGACTTGGTACTGGCACTAGCAAAAGCCAGCGGTAGGGAAGGGATGTATGTTTTCCAAGCTGAAGATCAGTATGTATCCGAGATAAGACAATTTAAGTGTTTCCCGTCTTAAAACTCCTATGATCAGCAAGTATTATAACTGGGTGACTGTAGTTGTGTTGCAGAGATGTACTGGTTGGTTTAAACAGGTACCACAAACTACTGGTACATGAAAGACTGTGTCAAGTAAAGCTTTAACATCAATACCGTTGGTCAAAGATAAAACTTCATTTGCATATCAAAGGAGTCCTGGTGTTTAAAGATTCTGTTCTGGTGTATGTTCCGTAACAAAAGGCCGTTAAGGGTTTCAGGGTTTGATTCCATATACTAGAGCGTTCGGCATGGCAATCTATTTCAAAATGCCCTAGTTATCTGTATCGCCAACATGTCTTGTCTCGTTTGTGCTGTTTAGTCTAAGGACGATAAATATTACCTTCAAATACTGATACGGTGCAAAGATATCGATATATGAACATGGTAGTTCCCTCGTCCTAATCTCGTCCAAAGAGCTCAAAATTAGGAATACTACACATCGGCCATATTTCTTGACCTTCAACTTGACATTTATAACAGAGATGGACTACAAACAAGGCTGTATGGCAAACAGGATGACATTAGTTTTCCAATAGTTAACTTACCTTTTCTTTGTAGCAACATCCCAACAGCGCCATCATACGGAGTTCAAATCACTACTCATTGGCCTGTGTTTGATACAGTAACTATCTTGATAGAGCTTGGTTGCTCACAAATAGCCTGCTTAAATCAAGGTATGTTACCCATAGCTTGAATTCATCGCTAAATAAGTTTTACGATCAAGATCTTGTTTTCCACTATGGGATACAAATGTATGTGTTTCCCATATGACAACACATCTTTCCCTTTAATAGTTTAAGTTTTTTGTGCATGTGTGTGTTCAAGTTCTCCACTGGACTTGACTTCATTATTGAATTGGCATGTTCAACACAGCGAGTGTCTTATAAGGAGCAGGACCTGATCTCATCCATGGTTTGAAATTGGGTCCGTGTTGTTCATTTGTAAGTGTATATCCATTTTCTTTTTGTATCGTACTTGTGTGATGTCTTTGTTTCTCGGTGTTTCCGATGTTGTCATTTCTTTTTGGACTGACGGTCCAGTTCTCAATTTACATACTAATAATTACATTTCATGAATATTCATTTGAATTCCGTCAATTTTGATAGGTGAACATCGCTCACGTTGCACATCAATGTGAAGAAACACATTTGATCATATGACCACGTGGCGGGAATATTATTAAAAAAAAGAATCCCATTGTACATGATATAATAACATTTTAATAAATTTGTTTTTATGATTTGGTTTTAAAATGTAATTATAAGAATTGAATGCATTATTTTGAAGTTTCATAGGGATTATGAAAGTGTTAACCGGGCGCACATTTTCAACATAAAAATGTGCTTCGGTCAACACTTTCATACCCCAATGAAACTTCAAAATAATACATTCAATTCTTAAGTAAAGGTTTAACCAGAATTTTGAATTGTGGAATCTATCTTTTCTCGCCTTTTTGGCTGGTTTTAATTTCTAATTTGACTGAGAGTTGTGATTGTGTTGATTTTTTATCTCTTCTTTTGGGTTCCAGCAAACGTCAATTTTTTTTTCTTGTCCTTTTATAACCTGCATATCTTAGCCCTTGTCTAGGGTAATATCACATCGGCATCTACACTTTGCACATCTCTCAGCAGTAGAAAATAACTCCCCGTAATCATCAAAGCAGAAGCGAGTACCATGAACTATAACATTACTTTCAACAACAGTACCAGCAGCCATTTTCACAAAAAAAATCTTACGTCAAATTTTAATCGTAAGTCAATATGAAATGTTAAAGACTAATTTTTACCTTAAGATTTTTTATGAAAAGGGTTGCAGACTTGGAAGATACTGACGAGTCACACAACTTGTGCCTTATCATTTTTTTCTTTTGCACTAAATCAGTTGTTTTTACATCAAATAGAACAAGATCAAGTTGCCTGATATCCAACAACAACAAACATTGTTAAATTGTCGTGAAAATGATGAAAATCGAACACATGCATGTTATAATCTTTGACTGAAGACTTGGAATTCCTTCCGTCCTTTTTTTCAAATAGTAACTCTAAACCTTACGACTTTCCACAAGTATAATGGTCATGTTAGCTATTAACTACGACGTTGTTAAATATCCATGACGGGAGTCTGGAAGATGTCCTCCTTTAACGAAATCATGTAATTGATTTAAAAAAAAGCACCTGTTATGCTTGTGTAATTATTGGTTCATGCTGGGACTAATATAACATGTTATATTAGTCCCAGCTTCAAGCTATGAAATTCGTGAAATCCGCTGACAGATCACGTCTTCTTTGAGTGGAGTTTTCACAGATCCCGCACCCGTGGAAAAGACCCGTTCATAGATCACGCGTATAGACCCCTTCCACAGGAAACCGGTATGTTGGTTTCCTGGGACTGCCCAGAGCCACGGTTTCTAGTATTTCTATTTTATATTGTACACTGGTTGAAAAGCCGTTCTCAAAATATAACAGAAATGTAAAAGAGGGGATAGCAGGAAACAACTGCAATGGCTGAAAATCACAATCACGTGCCACAATCTGCCAGGGAATCACACAAACAAGACAAAATACAAATGTTAGCAACGATAGGAACTCGGGACAGCCGGACGGTACTGGAACTAGCAAAGGCCAGTGGTAGGGTTACCCAAACATCCCCTTTATCTGTCCCGTTTCTCTAAAGTAAAATAAACATAGGAATAAAACTTAATTGGATTACTGATGGTGTGAGGTGATTAAAGTGTATAAATGCATATGATAATTGTGGATAAAAATGATTTTTAATGCATATATAAAATGGTAGTCAATAATGCATATGATAAAATGGTAGTCAAATATACATAAAAAATAATTTCCCCAACCTTACCTTATGCAGTGTTTTCTTTGAAGTAGCATTAAAGAGATAGATTTTACATCTGCTGAATTTAAACATTATACAAGAGAATAATAACGGTCGTATAGAGGTGTCGATTTCTATCCCCTCGTCCAACCGAGTTGGGAAGTGGATATAGCTTTCGACTCGCTCGCCCGTCCGTCACACAGTTTAAATCAATATATCTTTTGAATAACAAGTCATGTAGGCGGATAAGCGTTTGTCCATGTATTCATCTTGGAAAATGCTCGAGGTTTATATATTATGTTGGCGGAGTTGACCTACCTTTCATGCATGAGTGTTTTTTGTAAAAGTCCAGATCTCTTAGAGTAATAATATTTTTTCATTAAATGCGTCTTATATAGTCACGAAGCTCCAGATTACAATAGGTCCCATAACCTACATTTCATGCTTGAGTGACCTCAGTTATAAATTCCGTAAGAGTCAAGTATATTCAGATACTACAACTCTTAGAGGTATAATATTTTGTCTGTAGATGCATTATGTATAGTCAAAAAGTTCAAGATAAAAATAAGGTACCGTTGACCTACATTTCATGCACGAGTGACTCTGGTTAAAGTTTTTGTGTAAGTCTAGATCTCGGATACTACAACTTCCAGAGCAATAATATTTTATCGGTAGATACATCTTTATTGTCACGACGCTTCCGATAAAAATTAAGTCACCTTGCCCTATATTTCATACATGAGTGTTCATGAGTGACTCAAATGGAAGTTTTTGAAGAAGTCCAGATCTCGGATACTACAATTGATAGATGAATTATATCAGTTACAAAGGTTTACCTCTGTGCAAGTCCAGATCTTGAAAACACCAACCTGTAGACTACCAAGTATAATTACAAATAACAGACAGACAATGAGATTAGCTGTCGTTTCTGACTGCTTCCCACTCTAGTTATAAGAATTTCTACAGTGCATGAATTTGTTGCTTTGTGTGTTTTTGATGTTTTTGTGCTTTGTATGCTTGAGTTAGTCAAGTTACTTGTGTCCGTAGTTGCTTAAATCAGAGACATATAATTACATGTCTCAACTTAAATTAAGTTTATCTTGCTTTTATGTTCTGTCATGTGAAGTTTGTGTAAATATAGTTGCTTTATGATTAAACTGTTTGTGATGTACGGAATACCTGCTAACCTTCCCTATTTGTAGAAATTTCCCCCATGAGAGCTTCAAATTTGAAATTTTCAGAGGGAAATTATTTCTTGTCACTTGTTTATTGAATGGTAACTGTATCAAAACCCCATAAGAGCATCTTTAAAAGTTGCCAGGTATGGTACCATATCTGTTTTATTAATTAATACTTGTCTCGCCGATGCATGTATCTATAAGTGCATTATTTTTTTTATACATCATACTCGATTTTTAAAGTTCTTGACAGCACATGGTATTTGTTATTTTTTAATGTAAACCCGACTTAGAGTAAAGTTTACTTACTTACTCTTATAATTAATAACACAGAAGAAAACTGATTAGTTTAACTGTTCACCCAGAGATGTGTCTATATTGTCTCTGGTTCATGCACCCTTCTGCTTCTGCCTCTTAATGACCACCATCAACTATTTGATTGTACTGTCATGTTTAGTGCGATCGCAAAATTTTTAAAATACTGTCATAAGACAGCAGTATACACAATTAAAACTATACTTGTTTGCATTTGACGTTGCCTCCAGTGTAGCCACTCTCGACTTGAAAGTGGTTATCGATGGCGCTGATACCCAAGTATCATATTTTTCAGAATGGCCCGTTGACTGAGGTCTCAGCAAATTTTCGAACTAGATGATGAACCTATTTAATCAACATCAACAGACAAGGAAGTATATCACTAATCATATTATAATATCAAATTATTGACTTGACGTTTCTTTCACAGATGAATGCCACGTGGGTTTGTTTATGTTGTATCAACTTCCGGTATGAATATTCATTAATTAAAAATATGGTGGCTGGCAATGTTTTGGTGATTTTGCTGGCAGTTATACGCTGTCTGCACCTGTCTGATGGGTCATCTCATTGGGTAGTCACAGAAAATGGAAGAATTCAATCACAGGTATTCGAAGGAAAGATCAAGCAAATTACTGAAAATATGCTATTTGACTGTAAACATGATGGACATTGTACTTGGGGTGTTGAGTTTATCTGTCATTTCTCACCATCGTAACTTCAAGTGACATCGGTAAAAGAACGAGAATAAAATCGGCCGAGCTAATGTCGACAAGAAAATCTATAAAAGGATTTTCTTACAGTATTGTACAATACTGCTAGTACCATTATTGTGACTTATTCTTCACCTTATCCGAAAACCTCTCACACCCAAGGTTCGGATGAATCCATTCTTGGTTTTGAAGCCAAAAATGTTTTTTTATATTGCCTGCCTCGGAGGCAGACGATATAAAAACAAACATCTCTCGCTTCAAATCCCAAAAAGGATTACCAAGGTTCATTTGGGTTTATTTCACAATGTTCATATTGTGATATAAAAACAATTGTAACCAAGACTTATTCCGATACACATGGAATAATACCCCAGTATTGTTAGGTGATGAACCAAAAATTCTGCTTTGTTGAAAGATGAACTGAAGCTTTACATCTAAACAATACCTATTGTAGAAGTGTGAATCTGCTTTAGGGCATTCTATTGTCAATCGCAGACATATCGAAAACTGCCTGACCGAAGGACAAATCAGGCAAAACTTGAGTCGGTCTGGCAAAAATTATCAGCCTGCAGGACCGAATGTCAGGCATAAATTTGACATTTTCTATATGCAACGAAACTGTAGGTCCTGTAAATTTATCTTCGGTCTGGCAGTTTTTCCTTATTTGCCTGACGGAATGTCCTGCAAGGCCTCTGGAGTTTTTCGATTTGTCTGCAATCGACTGTTGATTAAATTACCTATGGAAAAAATTTCCTTCCGTGGTCAAGAATTTTGTTGCAACTTACTATTTTGTCATTTGATGAATGCTAAATAATGACTTATTGCGATACACATAGAAAAATACCCCAGTATTCTATTGTTAGGTGATGAACCAAAAATTCTCCTTTGTTGAAAGATGAACTGATGATGCTTTACAACTAAACAATACCTATTGTAGAAGTGTGTATCTGCTTTAGGGCATTCTATTGTCAATCGACTCTTGATTAAATTACCCATGGAAAAAATTTCCTTCCTTGGTCAAGAATTTGGTTGCAACATTTTCTTATGTCATTTAATGATTGCTCAATAATGACTTAATGATGAAATATAAAAGACTTGACCATTAGGGAAATAATTTCACCATTAAGTAATTATTTAGCAATGATTAAATGACAAAACAGTAAGTTGCAACAAAATTCTTGACCAAGGAAGGAATTTTTTTCCATAGGTTAGCATCCTCAATAAACACTAGACTGCGCTCTTTTTGGGGGCGGCTCTTGTGAGACTGGTTGAACACTTCTCACTTACCTGTGTTCTATAGTAAGGTACCAGATTTGTATTTACAAAATTATGCATCCGGACAGTGGCGCCCCTGGTGTTTATTGAGGATGCTACATAGGTAATTTAATCAAGAGTCGATTGACAATAGAATGCCCTAAAGCAGATTCACACTTCTACAATAGGTATTGTTTAAATGTAAAGCTTCAGTTCATCTTTCAACAAAGGAGAATTTTTGGTTCATCACCTAACAATACTGGGGTATTATTCTATGTGTATCGCAATAAAACATCAAATACCTGACAGCCATGAATGAGGAGGTCAAGAGGGGTTTCATTAACAGGCTAACAATGTTTATTTTTCTCAAAAAATACTTAACATTAACAACTAGCTGAAAATGCCCAATACATGTTAATAGAAAAAAGATAGTGCCCCTCCTCATTAACAGTAAACAATGCTTTTTATTCCCCTTTAACAGTTAACACAAAGTAAAAATTTAACAGAACAGATGGTCCAAAACAGTTAACAACTGATATATTTTGCAAAAAAAACATTTAACAACCAGCTGAAAATGCCCAAAACACATTAAATAACAGAAAAAGTCTTGCCCCCACTTGAATGACATAAACTGTGGTGGCAATGCTGCCAACAAAATGTATGATGTAACAGATTTCCATTCATAATTCCAGTTATATTTTACCGAAGGGCAAGAAAAATTAGAGTCAATGCATGTATAACCTGTACAAAGTTTTGGACATGAAAATTAATCCACTTACAGTGAAGATCCTCATGCTCCTTTTATCTTCTCTATACATGTTATATTGATGATATCTCCCTTGGTAAATATTTCTCATTGATTGACATGGAATAAATATCAGTTATATTGTGAATTAAAATTTCTTGCCCTTATTTTCCTTATCTGTCTTTCCTATGTACATTTAAGGTGATCTGACATCCTCCCCATTTCTATTTGATAACTAGACTAAAGCTGAAACATTGATTACTTGAAGTAAACAAAAATCAATTGTTAAATTAACTTTGAAAAAAAAAGAAAAGAAAATCATGAAATTTGTTACTTTCAATAGGTATTTACTATACTGGAGTGATTTACCTACTCAGTTTTAAGAGGGTCCAGGTCATGCACTACTAGGAAAATTAGTTTGTAAAGCATTTAAATTTGGATAAACAATGCAGCACATTCAACATTAAAGTACTGATTCAAAGTTTCTATTACTAAGTATAAAGCAGTAAATTTGTGATCTAATCAACAAATGAGCAAATGCAACTAATTTTTATGATACATAAAATCATTGAAGTATTGTGATAATGTTGATATGTTTGAACTTTTTACATTTGATTTTCAGTAGGGAATTTCACTACTCATAGTGTTTTTGTCATTTGGAGTATTGGCTGATATTTAGCCCAGATTATACAACAGGAAAATCACAGTACAGGAAAATAAGATGAACATTCTAAAATGTAAAGTAGACATATATTAAAGTTTGACTTTTCTTTTATTATTAGCTGGATACAGTATTTAACATGCGAAGACCCTACGACTTGGTTGCCTTCATGAAACAGGAAGACAGAGGTCGTGTTATAGATGAGTTAAAGAGAGAATTGCTTCAAAGGAAGGAAGAAATAGACAGGAATGAAGATAGGGATACAGGTTCTCCTGATTATTTTTCTCTGTTTTGTACTTGTACATTGTATGTTTGTGATAAGTACTGTGGAAGCAATTTATTCATGGACATCAATTTTCATGGTTTTCATAAACATCACTATTTTCTCGGTACTTCAATTAGTGGTTTTGAATTCTTTGCATTACAACTGTAATGAAAAAAATGTATTTGTTGGTGACTAAATTTCGAGGTTTTAGCAAACCTTGAAAACTGGAATCTCAAGAACAATAGTACTTTCAAAGTAGTGGACAAGAATGAAGATCTTGATAGATGTTTTGTAGTACATGTAATGATAAGTTTCATAAAATTTATTTTCTGAAGTGATGTATCTGAGAACAATTGCAATCCTTACAAACTAACTAATGTCAGTCGCTTAAATGTAACAGAAAAAAAAAAATTAAATAAAAAATAATAATGGGTAGCACCCATGGATATTTTTTTCAGGTAAAAACATGTAAATAGAAACTGCCAGCTTGCATTTTAATTATGCTATTTTGTGGACATGGGCATTTGTGTGTAAAGCAATGTAACACAGTTTCAGCACAATATACATATTGTTAGCAAGATATTGTTTATAGAGATATTTATGAAGCATGGTCTAAATATAATGTTGTTTACAGGTTTAGAACAGAGATTTTATAAGACAGATGTAGATTGTGTAGCAGCGGGGAAGCCATTACCTGAGTTTGATCTATACATCAGTACTGTTTTACCATTAGAAAATAAAGGAATTAGGTAGGGAGAATAAATTTTTTGTCTCTCTCAGGTAACATGTAATTATACTGAAAAAATAATATAATAGGCGGTCAAGAAGAACTGAATAAGTCTGTATTCAATAATTTGAAATCTGATTACTTTCAAAATGTGTATACTGTAAAAGGGGAAATTTTCGTGAGGGGTTTATTTTCGCTAATTCGCGATTGGAACATATTCACGAAAATTTCCCCTCACATAAATTTGTTTTTGTGCTGCTTAGGCAGCATTATATGGTTGCATTGTCTCCAGACAAAATAAACAGCCAGATGTACCTCACAAATACGCATAACATAGTTCATGTCTGGGTGTCAAGAATTACAGATAGCAAGAAACTACTGCACGCATTTCAGTTATTTTATTTAAAAATGCTCAAATGGAAAGTATGTGTAGTTCAAACAAAAATACAGCGTGAAAATGTAGCTTAATTTGACCCTCGCTATTTGCGATTCGGTTCATTCATGAAAAATTCCCGCGATGCGCTTTAATATATTACAAGTTTTCATGAATGAAACATAGTAAATGCTTCAAAACGTAGTAAATGACTAAATACTGAAGTAAATGTTTCTATCGCTGTGGACTCTTTGATTCTTTCACTGTTTACTCTTATAGCAATATATCTTGAAGTTTATAATGCTTAATGTTTACATCTATTTTAAAAAAGATTCGAAATCAAGTTTGATTTCTTTACGACAGGTGTGCGCGTCAACTCCTCAAACTTCTATATTTGGAAATAAACAAATGCGGAACTGTCGAGGTCAAGTGACGTAATCAAGGAACTGTGGGAAATATTCCTTATCCTAAGTAAAGTCCAGAGAAGTTCCGAAGTTTACTTTCGTTTCATGGTCGATGGAGTTGACAATTTAGTGCAGCTATCCACAAAAAGATCGCTCCCAATTAAAAAGAAATGCAATCAGATGGGGCTCATGATATTTTTTGAAAAGATAAACATCTTGGGAAGTGAGCTAGACCAAGTTTTAAATATTTTCTGAGGTGATTACAAAATAAATAGGGTTGAAGCGAGCAGGTGTGGAACTAATGTCCGCCTCACGACGATGAGGAAATGACTGAAAGAATAATTCAGGATTGATTTGCTACAACGGGGGAACTAGTTGCTTGCTGATTTTTATTCATGAGCAGCGATTTCCTCCGTTTTGTTGCGAATCGTTTCGCAGCGACCATGATCACTGATGAATTATTGCAGTTGGTATAAATTGTCATAACGGCGGATCATGATGCATGGAGAAACCGTTCACTATGTCGAGGGTAAGACGTAACAACTAAATTACATGCTTTTAGGGGAAAATTTTAAAAGTTTTTGTGATACATGATACATGTTGTTTCTTAGACTGTGTACTCTAAACTACATGTATGTCACTAGTATCAAAAGGGGGTGATGACATAGTGTTACCTTACAAGTTACATCATGTGTAAGGTAACAAGTGCCTGTGTCTTGATACAACATGCATAGTATTTGAAATTCCCTTTAATTTTCAATCTGAAGGCAAGTCTACAAATGTACCAAGTGTACTTTGTTGTCATGACACCAGAAAAAAATTCATATCAATCGATACCTGGCAATATCTATTGATAGTATTTCGGAAAAGACTAGTACCTTTTCTGTACTCCATGCCTGTAGATATAACTGCTATTTCCTGTTGTAATATGTAGATCCACTTTATTTAATATTTATCATAAATATCTTGTTCTCCCTAGTATTTATGATCATGGTGCTTCCATGATAGATTCAGGAGGATAATATGAAAATTATTCCATAGTTTAACTGTTCACAGTGCAATGTTCTGTTGTACTTTGAAGCATGCTTCAGAGTAATTAATTGAATTTAAGTGCATCGTTATAAAAGGGGTAGTCAAGACCTAACTGCGATGCATTTTAACCATCACTTTTCTTATGAAGTACTTTAATTCAATTTATTACCCTGAATCAAAACTCAGTTTTATTTCTTTACTTACCCTTTCATGTTCATTGCTTTTGTTGAATAATTTTTCCCATTTTGGCCAGTTCGTTTGCATGTAATTTTTTGCTTATATGCTTATTCTAGTGATGGACGTCATTGCGACTTGAGTGCACATTTCTATGCCCTCTCAAAAAACAGACGTTTTATATTGTATGTTTGTTAACTTTTTGGTTTCCTGAGTTTATTTCTATGTAATCACTTGACATACTGTATATTGGTGTATCTCATCAAGATACAGCTTTTGGACTGATTTTTTTTTAATATCAAATTTCAAATCTTTTCTTATTTCAAAGATAACTGTCTAAGCAGCACTCCAGCGTTCAGCGCTTTGATTATTACAAATGTAACGAAAGATAAGTGAGAATCGCGAAAATAAACCTCGCGAATAGGTTTATGAATCAAAATCGCTAAATTTAAACCACACGAAAATATCCCCTTTTACAGTAATCATTTACATTTGTACAAACTTGAGGTAAAAGTTGTGGAGATTAATCTTTAATTCATATAATTGATATGAATAAAACAAAAGGGTTGCTAAATTAATTTTCACATCCATAAACTATACTATAAAAAATTGTGGCATTCCTTGCATATATACATACTTTATTTACATATTTCCCCTTGTAACTTACTAGTATACAGACCTGTATATACTACCTATAATTGACTAATTCAACATCTTTTGTAAGGTTACATAATTTTATCAGTGAGAATTGGATTCAAATTAACAGAAAATCTAAACAGTCAAAAGAGATAACTTGTTGAATAGTGATAAAGACCCAGGGGAGCTAACTTTTTTGTTCCTTTTTTTGCAGACCAGAAGACCATATAAATTTAGGTATTACACCAGGAGATAATTTACACCAGCCTGATTGTAGACTGTTTTCAAATCTGGAATATAGCTTTCATGCTTTTGAACATTTGGAGGTAAGCAGAGATTGCTGTACAAATATTAGAACAGATTCAATAAATCTGTCCCCACCGTCAGCTTGTGATATGTATATCTTTTGTCAGCTTCTGTGTTAAAGGACAAAGTCATCAAGTGTGGACGGAAAAGGACAAAATAGTGTGTACATTCATACACAATGTAGCACTTTGTCATCTTTTTACAAAGGAATTGCCAGTTATTGATATAGAAGCAAACAATGAATCAGTCACAATATCACTGCATGTGATTGGTCAAGAAGATCCAGTAGGGACTAATTTATTGAATCGACCCTAGCTGTTTGACAATATGAAGTTTGTTTTCTTATGCCCAGCAACGAGACAGTTATGATGTAGAAATAAAATGTATGGAATATAGTACATTTTGTTTTTGATAAGTATTAAATGAGCCAGCTAGTGTAAGCTTGATGTGATATGCCGGGATAAAGTCCGTATCAAAAACAAAATTAATACATTTTTTTATCGGTGATTCACAAAATGATAAGAAGAAGTCTATAATAAATTGAAATTTCTGTTTTAGCACAGTTAATATATTGTTTGTTGCAAAAATTTAGATGCATTCAACATATTACCGGTATGAACACGACAAATAGTACAAAAATGTGATGTCAGCATAGCAGTTGTATGTGACACCTTCACAGTTACACAAAGATTTCGAGATGATATCCATTTGAATTATACCGAGATTAAAAGTCTTGTAGATAAGAGGAAATTCATACAAATTACAGATAAAACTTGATATTTGATGGAGAACACGATTACATTGGAAAGCCTAATATCTGTTATTCTTAAATTGTTGTAATATCAGGGTTTGTAACCCTCAATTTTATTGTTGGAATGGATATCTATATGGAATGATTTTCTGATTTGAAATGTAAAGGAAGTCACATTGCGTTTTTTCTAATTTTCCTTGAAAAAAAACATTATTTATTTACTGCATATTTTTATAAAAATATTTCCAAGGCTTAAAGAAGTCCAACTGATGTTTTTTTTGTTGAAATGGTATCAATTGGTATATCATCCCTGTAAAACATCAGATTTAAATATGTTAAACAAAGCAATACAAAATATTATTATTTCCAGGGTATGAAAGATAGGGAAACATTGTCAGGAACACCAGAGCTGGGGCTGAAGAATGCTATTACTTATCAGGATAGTGTAGATGAATATGGTCATAGAATATATGAAGCATTACAAAAGGTAACAGTCATAAAACAGTAAAACTGTACAGAATATGAAAAACAAAGTGGGTTTTTTGGTTGACAGTTCTTTGGCCTGCCATCATGGGACTGCCAAACCAGGTGCCTAACTTAGTTTTTGCTGTCACTCTTACGATTTTTTTTGGTGTACATATGCAAGAAAAGTAACTGACAACACCTTTTTTGCGGATCATTGTGATTGTCACATCAAATAAATATGCTAGACCTAGTAATTATTTTTCGGCCAGGACCCAACAGGACCATCCATTTTGCGAATGCAGATAACATGTTAAATAAGTGTATTGTTTGTGGTGTGAATTGTAAATAGTAGTATACTGAAGAATTATGTAGTTAGCAGTACATGTAGTTGTAAAACATGACCAAAAAAACCCCACTTTTATACCGAAAATTAATTAAACATCATAGAGTGGATAAATTTGAAAATAACTTTGGCTATGCTAATTTTTGTCCCCTGTCGCAACGCGACGGAGGGACATAGAAATGGTCTGCGTCCGTGCATTTGTGTGTCACGTTTTTTGTGGGCGCAACTCCTCAGAAACCAATGGTCAGAATTCATTGAAATTTTACAGGATTGTTAGTCGCCATTAGTACTAGATCACATCAATTCGCCATTTTGATTTGTCAAATTTTGTGGGAGTTATGGGACTTTGATTATTTCCAGTTTGTTATACAATGGAAAAACTTGTGGAAGCAAATCCTCAGAAACTGCTGGTCAGAATTAATTCAAATTTTACAGAATTGTTAGTCACCATTAGTACTAGATCATATTGCATCACCATTTTGATTCGTCAAATTTTGTGGGAGTTATGGGACTTTGATTATTTCTAGATTGTTATACAATGCTAAATCTTGTGGACGCAACTTCTCAGAAACTGCTGGTCATAATTCAATCAAATTTTACAGGATTGTTATTCACCATTAGTACTAGATCATATCGCATCGCCATTTTGATTCGTCAAATTTTGTGGGAGTCATGGGACTTTGATTATTTCCACATTGTTATACAATGGCAAATCTTGTGGACACAACTCCTCAGAAACCGCTGGTCAGAATTCATTCAAAGTTTACAGGATTGTTAGTCACCATTAGTAC
>MJUU01010911.1:33352-43767 GCA_002080025.1 Modiolus philippinarum
AAACATGTTTTTTTTACATTAAAAATTGCCTTACTATTTTTCATCTCAGATTACGATTTTTGATCAAGTAACTTACTATTTATGACCAAGAGGGGTAGGCAAGTCTAATTTGAATCTTATTGTGGCACTTTTAAAACGAAACACTAATCATGTGTGTATTTAAACTCTAGGGTACGTAAATTGTAAATGGAAATTGCATATATTTACACAATGGTAAATGACATTGAAGGCAATATAACAAAATTTGGACTGCTCAAGGGTTGTGATATGGACCATGGAAACTGATATGGCTCGAGCCAAAGGCGAGGGTCAGATCAGTTTCCTGGTCCATATCACAACCCGAGGGCAGCAAAAATTTTGTGACATTGCCTTTTATGTCGTTTACTATTGTGTTTATTACATTGAAGAAATATTAATCTATATTATACAACAAAAACAAGAATATTATTACAATCCTGTTAAACATGAAAAAGGACATATATAAACTCACAGATACCTTAATGTCAAAAGTGTCTTCCTTTTCAGCTACAGTGTTTAAATATTTAACATAAATAAATAAATAAAACAAGATTAATCTTTTCAAATCAGGTCTCCATACTTCAAAATGTTTTTCATTGAATTCAATTCAAATCATTAGTTTTTAATCATGTGTAAAATAATGTTACTGCACTTGATCAAAAACATTGACATAAAATGTTAATTGTTGTTTGTTGTCATTTGTTCATTAACGTAAAAGTTAAAATCCGTATTATAAAACTGAAGTAAACTCAAATCCTGCGGTCCGATTTCCAGCCGATATTGACCTTCAATATCAGAAATTCAGACTTGCACTTTCCATACTCCATAATTGAACATGTCAGCTGATAAGTATTAAACCAATGAAATGTCAGAATTTTTAACTGATATGCAATAAAAGAAAATAAAGTGTGTTCCTATTGTATTGAGATGCCAGTGTTCTTTTAAATAATTGCGGCATCATCTTGAAAATAAGTGCTAAGATAAACAGAGTGTAAATATCACATCGCAAAGCAAAAAATTGAATATCATATCCTCTGACCTCATATTTTACCTTGAAACATTTTGAATTACAATTTTTGTCATAAATTCTTGGTGTCATATGACAAAATTTACAGATCCTATTGGAGTGAATTTTCCATGCTGAATATTGCCGTTGAGAAAATTTCAGTTTTTTAGTACAGCTAAAATTAAAACTTAATGGAAATCAAAAGTCAAAAGATGTTGATGAACAAACACAGAACAAAAACCAAAAATAAGTTGACAGCAAAGCAGTGATCAACTAAAGGAAAGAGCTTTCTATTGGTGATACTTTGTATAATTTGACTTAAAAGTGAAACCACAGAGAGAAAGATATAGAAAAATTGAAATTTGAATATTTGGCCAGAATTTCGTAAATACATGATCAATTATCTTTTTTGTGCTAACCAATGAACTGCAGGATCATTTCGGCAGGCTATAAATCACTGTTTCGACACTTTCTAAACTCTTGTAAAGTGTAAGAAAGAATTAAGTGTAAATAACAAAGGAGCGTTTCAAATGATATATGACACATTACATTTTCCCTGCAAACCTAAGTCATTGAATAAAGTGTTTTATACATCCCATTATTGCCTCTAGGTACCAGAAAGATGTAGCTTTGATCAGTTTGGCTAATGTCCTTCACCGTGCCAGATATTCAAATGAGGCTGCTGTTGTTGTCCATGCTGCTTTAGATGTATCCAAAGAACTCAATGTTAATCACTTTACTCTAGGGAATATCTATGCTGTAAGTACATGTATACCTCTGATTGTATGTTGTATTCAGTGTATGGTCTATGATGAAGGCAAACTTTACATGATTGGACATCAGTAGTGTGTTCTATTTTCTGTATTTTACGAAAGGATAAGGAGTAAATGAACATGAGGCCATAACCATGGTTCCAGTCAAGTGGTACTTGAGAATTACAACAAGATAATTCCAACAGTTAAATCAAAAGTTCTTGTTATTACTGTAAATGAACAATGGATGTACTCAGATAGCATTTATTATACTATAGTAATAGATATCGTGATCTTGGCATTTCTATGATGGCTGACAAACTTTATTGTCTGTCTTAAAGTTGTGTATCTTTACATGAAGATAAGGTGTTGACTGTTCAAATATTTTGTGCAATTATTTTATTTAAAAAAAAATCTATGTGATGTCATAGCAAGGGTTTATCTTTTCATTACCTATATATACATTTCAAAGCTTATGTAAATGTTGGAAATAATAGCCATACTTTAACTAGTGGCAACATATTAATAGCTATTTTAAACAAACTTAACATATAATTTCAGGTCTTAGCAGAGTATAACAAGTCAGTAATTTGTTTTGAGAATACTTTAAAGATACAACCAGATTTTGATGCAGCTGCCAAGCGAAAACATGCAGTTTTGTGTCATGCTAAATTGGAGGAAGCTTTAGAGGCTCAACACAGGTATAAGTAAAATGTCTTTGGATTTTCAATAAGGCTATTCCTGCAAAAACTTATGTAAGAGGCTGGAAGGCACTTGATATATATTATTTGATTGGTGGTGTGAAAAATAGTACCATCCAATACATTTATAGATGGAATAGCCCTAACTGGTATATTGTTTTATTTGAGAGTGAACAAAAAACCTGCTTTGAAAAGATATTCATACTGTATTATGATGTTAATGAGTTGTTTATTAAGAATTATCTTCTGTGGCTTAGTGAACTATAGTTTTCATTTCCACTAAAGAATTATAAACAATGGATATCTACTTGACTTACATAATTTCAAACTATCCAACATTCTGATTTTGATTGTGAAAATGTTATTAGGGCCCCGCATCGAGATGCGGTCGCCCTATAGTTTTCACTTTGTCCGTCTGTCTGTCTGTCCGTCTGTCAGTCTGTCCGTCAACAATTTTTTCTGTCACAGATTTCTAGGCTTGTATATGTGGGAATGATTTGAAATTTGGTCCGAAGCTTGGAAATGATGAGTTGTATTGTGTAAGCAATTTTCAAGTTTGTCGGGCGCCCACTTCCTGTTTGCGGATACTTTGAATTTTTACTAAAAACCAAATTTTCGTCACAGATTTCTTGGCTTCAACTGGAGGGAATGATTTGAAATTTGGTCTGAAGCTTGGAAATGATGAATTATATTGTGTAAGCAATTTTCAAGTTTGTCTGATATCCACTTCCTGTTTACCGATACTTTGGTTTTTGACTAAAAACCTAATTTTCCGTCAAAGATTTTTGGGCTTCTACTGAAGGGAATGATTTGAAATTTGGTCTGAAGCTTTGAAATGATGAGTTGTATTGTGTAAGCAGTTTTCAAGTTTGTCGGACATCCACTTCCTGTTTACCGATACTTTGATTTTTGACTATACACCAAATTTTCCATCAAAGATTTCTTGGCTTCTACTGAAGGGAATGATTTGAAATTTGGTCTGACATTTTAAAATAATGAGTTGTATTGTGTAAGCAATTTTCAAGTTTGTCCGACATCCACTTCCTGTTTTCTGATACTTTGATTTTTTACTATAAACCAAATTTTCCATCAAAGATTTCTTGGCTTCTACTGCAGGGAATGATTTGAAATTTAGTCTGTAGCTAAGAAATGATGAGTTGTATTGTGTTAGCAATTTTCAAGTTTGTCGGACGGCCACTTCCTGTTTGCAGATACTTTGAATTTTTACAAAAAAAAACAAATTTTCGTCACAGATTTCTTGGCTTCAACTGGAGGGAATGATTTGAAATTTGGTCTAAAGATTGGAAATGATGAGTTGTATTGTGTAAGCAATTTTCAAGTTTGTCGGACATCCACTTCCTGTTTGCTGAGACTTTGAATTTTTATAAAAAGCTAAATTTCCGTCACAGATTTCTTGGCTTCTAACCGAGGGAATGATTTGAAATTTAGTTTGAAGCTTTGAATTGATGAGTTGTATTGTGAAAGTGGTTTTCAAATTTGTCGAACATCCACTTCCTGTTTGCAAATACTTTGACTTTTTGAAATGACATGTTTTGGTAAAACTTCAAGAAATCACTGTATCAAGCAAATTACTGTATCAACACATTTGTGTGTCAAATAGAATGTGAATCCACACCTACCTTAATTTTGCTTTTGCCCGGAGTTTCAGGATCGAAATTGCAGGGCCCTTCCGACAACGCCAGTTTAGACATGCTCTAGTTGAAATTGGATATGATATGGTATCTCAATAAATTTTTGGAAAAAATGTTATTTTATTTAAAATATAAAGGAAGAATATTTGATGTGCAAATAGTTGTCTTTTATGTGTATATTTTGCAAATTTAGTAATCTTTTATGTGTATATTTTGCGAATTTGATATCTATACTCTACTGACAGTGATTGTTCTCCTCTCTTAATTTACTGTTGCTTGACAGTATTAATAACTGCCTTAAATTTATGTGTCTTTCATCAAGATCAATAACAAAGTTACTTTTTAATACATATAGGTCCCTACAGCAAACTTTAAATGATTTAAAGGATTATCAGAGAAAACATGATATATTCCAAACCCAGACAGAGAAACTATTATCAGAACAAGTTGGAAATGATGTCAAAATGGAACAGCACATCTCTTATGAAAATATGAAGCTTCGAGAATCAGCTGTAGAAATAGGTAATACAATTATCTTGTTTTTATGTCACTTTGAATTTATTCATTTGTATTTAATAGAATTTGTTCTGATGCTTTTAGGAGTTTTTTTTGTTTCTTTTTCATCACAAGGGAAATCACTTCATTGTCTTCTATGTTTTATAACTGTATATTGATAATGTATTACGTGTATGCTTAAAATTTTATTTTATTGTAATTTATATATCTTGAGAATTCAAACAGGAACAAAATATACATCTTACACTTAAGCAATGAGTCACTATGTGGAGCTAATAAACCATACAAGGGCTTAATTTGTTTAAACTATAGAGTTCAGTATATGAAAATTTAAGTAAGTCTCATCAGTGATTGCCTTTATGATAATTTTCTACAGTTTTGACATAAAAATGGGCTGATAAATTAGAGGCAAATTTTCTGGCTCCAGGGATCAGAAACTTAACTACATGTAACATAAAAATTAAAGACCAATATATTAATTTATCCTTTAATTTAAGGAGAATATTGTCGAATGGTTGATCGAGATGGTAAACAAGTACTAATGTGTACGTGGGGGAAGAAAGACACATCCACAGTGGAATTAGACTTTGCTCCTTTCTTTGATGATTCAAAACCAGAGGCTAATAACCAGGTAAATAAGGAATACTGAAACAAGTGGACAATTACATTTACTATACTTCTGACAGTATATATTTTCTGTGTAAAATTAATTTGCAGATATAGTGACTATTTTGCACCTTAGAACTGAATTTTTATGCCCCCGTGAATCTAAGATTCGGGGGGCATATAGTTTTTGGTCTGTCTGTTTGTCCACAAGAAACTTTAACATTAGGTATATCTTTTGAATGGTAAGTGATAGGGCTCTCATATTTTGCATGTGTATTCCTTGTGGCAAGGCCTTTCAAACGATAAAAAAATTTTGGACCTCGTGACCTTGACCTTGACATGTGATGGACTTTTTGATAAAAAATAATAAACTTTAACATTGGGTATATCTTTTGAATGGTAAGTGATATGGCTTTCATATTTTGCATGTGAATTCCTTGTGGCAAGACCTTTTACCAGAATAGTTGACCTTGTGACCTTGACCTTGGCCTGTGAACAACTGCATAAAAACTATAACATTGAGCATATCTTTTGAATGGTAAGTGATAGGGCTTTCATACTTTTAAATTCACAGTAACTTCGGTATTTAGTTATTTGTTTGTGTATTCCTTCTGGAGAGACCTTTCAGTTGGTACCAGAATATTTGACCTCGTGACCTTGACCTTGGCATGTGACTGTCCGGTAAAATTTTACCAGAAAAATGAAATTATATTTTGTTTTACTTTATATATATAGAAATAAAACTCATTAATGATGAAATGTTTCTTGATATCTATAGAATTTTTTTTGTAAAAAAGATTCAGCATATTTTCTTCATTTATTCCCTTTGTTTTACAGGTATTTATATATGTATTATATATATCAATGATGAGGAATGTTACTAAAAATATCTATTATTTCATTTGTTCTATTCTGTGTATTCCTCCACTTTTGGGGAACCAGTATTGATGATCCTTGGTGTAATAAGAGTACTGATAACATTGATAGACAGAACACAATGAGTGACTATAAATGTTCCAAAAAGGAGGGGGGTGAAAATTGTTTTCTTAATAATTCTTGGATAATGATTGGAGGGGTTTATTTGGTTGACTTCTGTGTTTGCATCCAATTGCAATCATCATTTGATGTGATTAAATTTTTATACGACCGCAAAAATTTTTGCGGTCGTATATTGGTATGGTGTTGTCGTCGTCGTCGTCGTCGTTGTCGTTGTTGTCGTCGTCGTCGTCTGTAGACACTTTAGTTTTTGGTCAATAACTTTAGTTCCAGTAGATCAATCCTTATGAAATTTTAACATAATGTTCTTTGGTACAAAAGGAAGGCTTGGCTCAGTTTTGGTAATTGTGGCCCCAACCATTTTTTAAAAAGGGGCCAAAAGGGGTTAAATTGGGTGTTTTCACATGTTTGTTTGTAGAATCTTTATTATTAATCGGATTTTGATGGGGTTTCTTTCAGTGTGCTCCTGAGGAAATTTCCAATCTGGGATATGCAAAAGGATTTCACGTAGCATGTACCGCTCACGAGATAAATGAGGCCCAACAGGGGCAAATCTCAAAAAAAATAATTTTTTTATTTTAAGTCTGATTTTGATGCAGTTTTTTTAATGGATTCCTTGTGAAAAATTAATATGGCGCTCAACTATTATATTTTTGATAACTTGTTTCCTTTCCCAGCTATGAGGGGCNATTTTCAATAGTCAGATTGCAAAAAACTTTGATTCTAATTTTGGTAAATTTCCTGAAAGTCTTAAAGACCTGTTATTTTTTGGAATTCAACGTAGCAACCATACATTTTTGAATTCCTAACAAATGATGATAATTTTCAACAGTCAGATTGCAAAAAACTTTGATTCTTATTTTGGTAAATATCCTGAAAGTCTCAAAGACCTGTTATTTTTTGGAATTCTACCTAGCAACCATATATTTTTCCTTTCCTAACAGTAATGATGATCATTTTCAATAGTCAGAATGCAAAAAACTTTGATTCTTATTTTGGTAAATATCCTGAAAGTCTTAAAGACCTGTAATTTTTCGGAATTCTACCTAGCAACCATATCTTTTTCAATTCCTAACAGTAATGATGATAATTTTCAAAAGTCAAATTGCAAAAAACTTTGATTCTAATTTTGGTAAATTTCCTGAGACTCTCAAAGACCTGTTATTTTTTGGAATGCTACCTAGCAACCATACCTTTTTCATTTCCTAACAGTAATGGTGATAATTTTCAATAGTCAGATTGCATAAAACTTTGATTCTTATTTTGGTAAATTTCCTGAAAGTCTTTAAGACCTGTTATTTTTTGGAATTCAACATAACAACCATACCTTTTTCAATTCCGTACATTAAGAATCATTGTTTTCAATAGAAAGACTGCAAAAATCTTTGATTCTTATTTTGGTAAATTTCCTGAAAGTCTTTAAGACCTCTTAGTTTTTGGAATTCTACCTAGCAACCATATCTTTTTCAATTCCTTACAGTAATGATGATCAATTTCAATAGTCAGATTACAAAAAACTTTAATTTTAAATTAAATTTTTATTGATAATTCCTATATATACATTTTCAAAACCAAACTTTAGTGTTGGTCCAAAACAGGTGGGCGGGGGATTGCAATCTCTGATTGACCTTTTTTCATTTGATTGGTGGTGTTTATCATTCTGTACCAAAATATTTATGGGTGGTTTGGTATGAAAAATAATACCATCCAATACATTTATAGATGGAATAGCCCTTACTGGTATATTGTTTTTATTTGAGAGTGAACAAAAAACCTGCTTTGAAAAGATATTTATTCTGTATTATGATGTTAATGAGTTATTTATTAAGAATTATCTTCTGTGGCTTAGTGAACTATAGTTTTCATCTCCAGTAAAGATTTATAAACAATGAATATCTACTTGACTTACATAATTTCAAACTATCCAACATTCTGATTTTGATTGTGAAAACGTTATTGAAATTGGATATGATATGGTATCACAATAAATTTTTGGAAAAAATGTTATTTTATTTAAAATATAAAGGAAGAATATTTGATGTGCAAATAGTTGTCTTTTATATGTATATTTTGCAAATTTAGTAGTCTTTTATATGTATATTTTGCAAATTTAGTAACCTTTTATGTGTATATTTTGCGAATTTGATATCTATACTCTACTGACAGTAATTGTTCTCCTCTCTTAATTTACTGTTGCTTGACAGTATTAATAACTGCCTTGTATTTATGTGTCTTTTGTCAAGATCAATAACAAAGTTACTTTTTAATACATATAGGTCCCTACAGCAAACTTTAAATGATTTAAAGGATTATCAGAGAAAGCATGATATATTCCAAACCCAGACAGAGAAACTATTGTCAGAACAAGTTGGAAATGATGTCAAAATGGAACAGCACATCTCTTATGAAAATATGAAGCTTCGAGAATCAGCTGTAGAAATAGGTAATACAATTATCTTGTTTTTATGTCACTTTGAATTTATTCATTTGTATTTAATAGAATTTGTTCTGATGCTTTTAGGATTTTTTTTTGTTTCTTTTTCGTCATAAGGAAAATCACTTCATTGTCTTCTATGTTTTATAACTGTATATTGATAATGTATTACATGTATGCTTAAAATTTTATTTTATTGTAATTTATGTATCTTGAGAATTCAAACAGGAACAAAATATACATCTTACACTTAAGCAATGAGTCACTATGTGGAGCTAATAAACCATACAAGGGCTTAATTTGTTTAACCTATAGAGTTCAGTATATGAAAATTTAAGTAAGTCTCATCAGTGATTGCCTTAATGATAATTTTCTACAGTTTTGACGTAAAAATGGGCCGATAAATTAGAGGCAAATTTTCTGGCTCCAGGGATCAGAAACTAAACTACATGTAACATAAAATTAAAGACCAATATATTAATTTATCCTTTAATTTAAGGAGAATATTGTCGAATGGTTGATCGAGATGGTAAACAAGTACTTATGTGTACGTGGGGGAAGAAAGATACATCCACAGTGGAATTAGATTTTGCTCCTTTCTTTGATGATTCAAAGCCAGAGGCTAATAACCAGGTAAATAAGGAAAAGTGAAACAAGTGGACAATTACATTTACTACACTTTATATATAATTAGAATACTGTAAATCGGGAAATTTACACGCTGTCTTTTTTTGTGGTATGGAAAATAGATTTTGTTTTGCAAAATCTTGAATTCAAGGTTGTTGGTTGGGCTGTAAGATAACTATATTGGATAAAAATATTTGGGACAGTTTAATTTTCACGCTCCATACCATACTGCGAAAATAGCGAAAATAAAACTGCCGCAAAAATATTCCAGTTTTAATTCAGTATATTTTCTGTGTAAAATTAATTAGCAGAAATAGTGACTATTTTCCACCTTAAAACTGAATTGTTGATTTTGAACAAATAGTATGGATGACTATAGTTCTTATGGAAATAAACTAAATGGCTTTTTATACGACGCAAAAATTTTGCTGTCGTATTATGTTATGGCACAGTCGTCGGCGTCGGCGTCTGTGGCCAGCATAACTTTGTTTCTAGTGGACGGATCATCTTCAAATTTCAGTATGTGGTTTCTTGGCATATTGGCTATCCCGGGTTTTAATTTCGGGTTTATGGCCCCACCCGTTTCAGAAAAAGGGGCCAAAAAGGGGTAAAATTGGGTATTTTTGTGTCTGTGGACAGCATAACTTTGGTTCCAGTGAACAGATCATTTTCAAATTTTAGTATGGTGTTTCTTGGCACATGCTTTAGCCGGGGCTGTAATTTTATGTTCCTGGCCCCGCCCGTTTTAGAAAAATGGGCCAAAAGGGGTTAAATTGGTTGTTTTCACATATTTGACTGTAGAATCTTTATTATTTATCGGATTTTGATGGGGTTTCTTTCAGTAAACTCTTTAGAAAATTTCCAATCTGTAGTATGCCCCACGGATTTCACGTGGCATGTACCGTTCACGAGATAAATGGGGCCCAAAAGGGGCGAATTTCAAAAATTTCATTTTTTTATTTTTAGTCCGATTTTGATGCAATTTTTTCCAAAAGATTCCTAATGAAAAATGATAGTAGCGCTCTACTATTAGATTTTTGGTAACTTGTTTCCTTACCCAGCTATGAGGGGCCGAAGGGGGCCAAAATCGTAAATTTACAGATAACC
>MJUU01010911.1:58145-69226 GCA_002080025.1 Modiolus philippinarum
AAACCAAACTTGGCCACAATAGTCCTTAGATGGTCCCCTGCAAAAAAGTTGTTTTTCAGATCCGTGCGATATCCAAGATGGCCGCCAGCAGGGATCATAGTTTTAACATTGGACCCTATGGGAAAATACTTTCAAAGATCTTTTCCTCTGAAACTACTGAGCCAATTGAAACCAAACATGGCCACAATGGTCCTTAGATGGTCCCCTGCAAAAAAGTTGTTTTTCAGATCCTCGCTGTATCCAAGATGGCGGCCAGCGGGGATCATAGTTTTAACATTGGACCCTACTGGAAAACACTTTCAAAGATCTTCTCCTCTGAAACTACTGAGTCAATTGAAACCAAACTTGGCCACAATAGTCCTTAGATGGTCCCCTGCAAAAAAGTTGTTTTTCAGAACTGTTCTATATCCAAGATGGCTGCCAGCTGGGATCATAGTTTTAACATTGGACCTTATTGGAAAACACTTTCAAAGATCTTCTCTCAAACTTTTCAGCCAATTGGAACCAAACTTGGCCACAATAGTCTTTAGGTTGCCGCCTTGCAAAAGAGTTGTTTTTCAAATCTTTGCTTAATGCAAGATGTCTGCCAGCGGGGAACAGTTTTAACATTTGACCCATTGAGAAAACATTAAAAGATCTTCTCCTGAAATTACATAGCCAATAATGAAAATATACTTGGTCACAACGGGCCATAGTTGTTCCGGTTTGAAAAATTTGCTTGGCTTGTCTGCATGGCATTCAAGATGGCCCCAGTGGGGAACATAGTTTAACCTTGAGACCTATCGGAAGCCTATCAGAAACCATTTAAAGATGTTCTCTGAAAATATTTAGTCAATTGGTACCAAAATTAGACTCATTGGTCCCCTTCAAGAAAGGTGACAGTAGAACTGCAACCCCATCCAAAATATCTGCCAGTCTGGAATATAGTTAACTTAAGATAATATAACATCAGTGTCTATTAACAAATTTGAAAATAATGCTCTTAAAACATTGGGATTATTTTAATTGCATAAAGCAGCCATGGCCCAGGTGAGTGATACAGGCTCTTGAGAGCCTCTTGTTTAAAAACTTTAACTTCACTTCTAGAATTAAGTTGCTTAGTGGTAGGGTGTTCATATTTGGTATGTGACATTCTTTTGATGAGAGCTTTCTAATGGTACCATATTTGTAGACATTTTGACCTTGACCTTGCCATGAGGGCAATTTTTTAAAAACTTTTAACTTTGCTTCTGGAATTAAGTTGTTTAGTGATAGGGTGTTTAAATTTGATATGTAACTTTCTTGTGAAGAAAGCTTTTTATTATCCCCTCGCCCAACAAAGTTGGGGAGGGGATATAGCCTTTTACCCGTTCGTCCGTTAGTCCGTTCGAACTTAAGACCATATATCTTTTGAATAACAAGTGGTAGATGGACAAGGTTTTGTCCATGGATGCATCTTGAGGAGAACTTGAGGTTGATATATAGAATAGGTGGATTTGACCTACATTTCATGCATGAGTGACTCAGGTTAAAGTTTTTGTAAGAGTACAGATCTGGGATACTACAACTTGTAGAGGAATAATATTTTGTATGTAGATGCGTCTTGTCAAGTTACGAAGCTCCAGATAAAAATTAGGTCTCTTTGACCTACATTTCATGCATGAGTGACCTAGGTTAAAGTTTTTGTAAGAGTCCAGATCTGGGATACTACACTTTGTAGAGAAATAATATTTTGTATGTAGATGCATCTTGTAAAGTTACGAAGCTCCAGATAAACATTAGGTCACTTTGACCTACATTTCATGCATGAGTGACTTAGGTTAAAGTTTTTGTAAGAGTCCAGATCTGGGATACTACAACTTGTAGAGGAATAATATTTTGTATGTAGATGCGTCTTGTAAAGTTACGAAGCCCCAGATAGAAATTAGGTCACTTTGACCTACATTTCAGGCATGAGTGACTTATGTTAAAAGTTTTTGTAAGAGTCCAGATCTGGGATATTACAACTTGTAGAGGAATAATATTTTATATGAAGATGCATCTTCTAAAGTTAGGAAGCTCCGGATAAACATTAGATCACTTTGACCTACATTTCATGCATGAGTGACTTAGGTTAAAGCTTTTGTAAGAGTCCAAATCTGGGATACTACAACTTGTAGAGGAATAATATTTTGTATGTAGATGCGTCTTGTAAAGTTACGAAGCCCCAGATAGAAATTAGTTCACTTTGACCTACATTTCAGGCATGAGTGACTTATGTTAAAAGTTTTTGTAAGAGTCCAGATCTGGGATATTACAACTTGTAGAGGAATAATATTTTATATGAAGATTCATCTTCTAAAGTTAGGAAGCTCCAGATAAACATTAGATCACTTTGACCTACATTTCATGCATGAGTGACTTAGGTTAAAGCTTTTGTAAGAGTCCAGATCTGGGATACTACAACTTGTAGAGGAATAATATTTTGTATGTAGAGGTGTCTTGTAAAGTTAGGAAGCTCCAGATGAAAATTGAGTCACTTTGACCTACATTTCATGCATGAGTTACTTAGGTTAAAGCTTGTGTTACAGCTTGGATTTTAGATACTACAACTTGTAGAAGAAGAATATTTTGTATGTAGATGCATCTTGTCAAGTTAGAAAGCTTCAGATAAAAATTAGGTCACTTTGACCTACATTTCATGCATGAGTGACTTAGGATGAAGTTTGTGTTACAGTCTGGATTTTAGATACTACAACTTGAAGAAGATTAATCCTTCATCAGTAGATGCATATATGCTTTAGGTATGAGGCTCCTGATTGAAATAAGGTCACAACATTTCTTGCATGACTGGCTCAGATTTAAGTAACAAGCCAGATCTTGAATGGTACAACTTCCTTGAGTGCTTATATTACTAGACAAACATTCAATAAAGGGGCGAGGGGATTAGCTGTCGTTTCCGACTGCCCCTTCTCTTGTTACTTTCGAATTTATTGTGCATTGAAGTCACTGGAATCCCCGGCGAGCTATGTTATCTTCTGACAACTCTTGTTGGCATGCATTTTCCACTCAAATCTGTGAAATTTTTGACCTGCGAAAAACAAAAGTTACTGGAATCCCCGGCGAGCTATGTTATCTTCTGACAACTCTTGTTGGCATGCATTTTCCACTCAAATCTGTGAAATTTTTGACCTGCGAAAACAACCAGCTATACAGTATTGTCATGTTTGTTATGTTCACATTTGTTGAATCATAAAACAAAATTTATCATATTTCATAAAAAATTACCCTTCCTTATTGGTCATTTACAGAGTAAAAACAAGTGCACATTGGCTTTTAGACTTCATGAAAGTAATAATTTCTGTCATATTATGAGTGAATGCATTGAAACAAGAACCCAGGTAGAATAATTTTTTAAGCCATTAAACAATCAGTGATGTCAAAATTATTCCACATTTTACCAATTAATGTCTTCTCAGTTGTGTTCAAGGATAAAAAATATGGGTAACTGAAATAACATCCCAAAAAGTTTATGGAGTATAAATGTCAGAACATAAAGGTCAGCCCATAAACCATCTGGGAAAAGAGATATACATATGGAATACTGCTTTATAAATTTTGCCTATATTTATATGGTAGGTTTAAAAATCAAATAAGCAATGAAGGGATATGGAGTAAATGAACATGAGACAAAGTCTCTACAAATACTTGGTAAAATAAAGCAATGGTACAATGCTTTTATTGTTGTTCTTCATCTTGAAGTCCCCATGAGGCCTTCAACAATGAGCTTTGCTCATACCTCATAGTAAGTTGATGGCCCATAGCACTGGTTTGAGCAGATTCAAAGCACCATTGTTGGAGAAATTCAGGGTCTGGGTGAAATTAAGTGTACAGTTGAACTGACAGAAATGGTTAGTTTACATATATTTAAGGTGTCTGCAGGGTATTAATTTCCTATTATAGAATTTTGTAAAATTTTCTGTGTAGAAACATAGTTGTATTATTGTTCAAAATGTAAAATTAAATTTGGGGGTCACCGTGCATTTAAGTGCAAAATCTGAAATTGAAAATTTCAGGATTTTACATAGAAATGATAGGGAAAATGATCATATGAGAGAATAGTTTGAAAAATTTATTATAGAATTTTTTTATACTTTGCATGTGTTTAATTATCATTATGTAGATTACTTATAAAAAATAAAAATTAGGGGTCACCGTTGAAATAAGAGAGAAAAATTGCAAAATGTTAATTTCTCTAGTGATATCTTTGGTAAAATATTTAATCAAATTATCTCCCTTGAATAATTTCTGTGTTCTGTAAATCCAGCAACAGATTTAAAGCTCATGTGTTTTAACTCACGTTTTTGTAATGAAAATGTTATAAAAATGATTAGGAATATAAATTTTAAATACATTTGAATTTTCTTTTCATTTTAAATAACTATTTTGTTAAATTTCTTTATGAATGAAACCTAAATGAACAATTATTAGACAAAAATGGCGGAATAATACCACTGAGACACCTTAACTGATATACAGATAGTAGGTTAAGGAAAGTTTTTTGTATTGTTCCAGTGTCTGACTCTCAGTGTTCACAGAAAGGACCAAACCAGCAACATTCCAATTCTGTTGGAGGAGAAGAACCTGTTTGTATGTATCATAGTAAACTTTTGTCATAATTGAGTTACATTGACCCAGTAATGAAATTTTATTCAACAGAATAGAAGTTTCACTATTATATTTGTTCAGTAGGTATAAGATATTAAACAGTTATCGCCTTCATCTGAGGTGAATATCAAAAGTTTTCAGCCCGAGTGAGGTTGTCAAGTTGTCTAGTTTAATACCGAATAGCGGGTAATTTTCGAGGGTTTTTTTTTTCCTGGATGGTCTTAAATCATGAAAGTAAATGCCTTGAATATTTTATGTATTCTTAGGATATATATAGGATCTTTGATAATCTGCGAAAATTTAAAACGATTAAATTTTTTGCATACAATTTCCACTGAAATACACAAAATTTTTGACCCGCAAAAATAACCCACTTTATGGTATCTTTTTTATGATAATTTCTTTGACTGTTATTGCTTAAAATTTTGTAGGCCTTCGTTATCAAATTATGATATTTGTACAAACATATTTTTACTTCACAAAGAATTAGTACTGTTTGTTTTTGTAGTTTCATCTGACTTCAGCAGTAAATTATACTAGTACCGTATTCGACCTTATTAGCACCCCTGCTCCAATAAGCGCCCCCTCACAATATTTCAAAGTCAAAATGCACAAGCGCCCCCTCAAAACTCCCTAGCTGCCAAAATTTACTTGCCGATGTATGAGTTTTGAGCAGGTATATTATGGCTGTAATTTTAAGAAACAGAATGTTCACATACCTCCCACGACTCCTGAGTAACGATATCTATTTATTCATGCCGAATTCTCGTGGTTAATTACGTCTGATTAGTTTTCATCTGACTTTAGCACTAAATAAGTACTGTTTGTTTTGTAGTTTCATCTGACTTTAGCAGTAAATTAGATGAGGTCAGTGAACATTACATGATGAAAGGTTTATGTGAAGGGGAAGAGTGCAGCCAGTTGAAAGTTCAGGCAAGTTTTACATTGACATGTTTTATTGTAATGGAGGAGAGAAAATTGTCGGAGATATATATCATTTTATATCATGTAAAACTGAAATGTATTCCAATACTGCTATGGTGTTAAGTTCATAGTTAAAACACAGTAAAATATTGCCATCACTTGGCATTCCTCGTCGCTGAATTTAGACTTTTTTGGATAGTATTTCCACCAATAAGTCACTCATTAATTTGAAATTTGGTAAAAAAGATAATGATTTGCAGTGTAACATAGATTAATTAGCTATTAACAAAAATTATGCTTGGACTGTCGTTTACTATTTTTATAGTAATTAGTTCATTGTTTGAGGTTTCATTTTGACTTCAAGGCAAGAACAAGTATTTAGCTTTATTCTTTAGCCCAATAATTTATCATTAGATAAAGCATAGTCAAGTTCAGATGCAGCTATACCAATATTGTATAATCAAATACAGTATAGACTATAATTAACTTTGAGATAACATTTCAAATAATATCAGCTAAAATTATTGAGCGCTATTAGAAATTTTGACCTTACAATTGTTGATTTTTGAATACCTTTGCTTGTTAGTCCGTCCATCTGTCATTCCGTCTGATATTTTTTGTCACAAAAATCTCTGCTCTGCTTGACAGGATTTGGTATACTGTTTTGCAATAATCAATTGTGCATTGTAAGTTATTTGAAGGGACTACAAATTCTTAGTGTATTGGTCATAACAGTAATTGGAGTTTCCTTTGTAAAATTCTCCGCTCTTCCTAACTGGATTCATTTGTAATTTGTAATTGCTTTGCAGCCTCTGTATTATTAATGGTAAAGAATGTTACATTTTGAGTCCTGTCAAATGTGTACTTCCTGTTTTATGAAATGTAGACCAAAGAAATGCAGTTAGACATGAATTTTTTGTCCCATTTTCATCAGCTTCTACAAGGTTTTTTCATTGTATCCATACTTATATTTGTGTCAACATTTGTTGTATTGTGTTCACAGTCCACACTCACTTTAATTATACCCCTGCTCCATAGGAGAGGGAGGTATACTGTTTTACCCTTGTCCGTCCGTCTGTCAATCCGTTCGGAAATTTTTCGTCGAGGATTTCTCGGCTTGTGTTTGTAGTAATGATTTTTATATCTGTTCTGAAGCTATTATATGATGAGTTGTATGGTTTCTCCCCTTGTCAAGTGCAAAACTGGTTTTCTTCCTGTATGACAATATCCCTAACTCATCTATTTTCTGTTTTACCATTATTTTGATTTTTCACATTATTTCTTTTGGATTTATCATTGTGTCCATACTTCTTTTGGGGCCACACCTGTATTGTATCCCCACACACTTAAATTTGCACTTTTCACACTTTTCACATTGATTCAGTGTTCAATGAGCAGGGGTATAACTGGCTGCCATTAGGTGACAGCTCTTGATTGCATTTACAGGGTTTATTCTAGGATTTTGAAAGCTTTAGTCACTTTTGCGGAGCGCGACAGTCATTCTTCAAAGCTCTATGTTTTAAACATAAAGACTTTTATAGTACAAAAGATATATATGTATATCATAGGAACATTTCAGATCATGTAACTTTTGANACTTACCATATTGATTCAGGGTTCATTGAGTGTGTATATTACTGGTTGCCATTCGTCGAAAGCTTGCTTAAAATGTAGAAGATTGTATTCACTAGGAATGAGACAATCAGCACCAACACTTGTGGCACTTTATTTTAAGGTTAAAATTTTTGTTTTAGTTGAGCAACCTTGTTAAATTTTTGACACAGGCTTACAAGGAAAACTGTGTTTTTGTATCATGCCCAGACATTGTCAGAAAGACCAAGACTAGTTAAACTGGCATTATTTGTAAATTTTTGATTGTGTTTCTTGCATTGTATTTGTGAGAACAGGTTGATAAATGTAATAGGTAGATGGAGCCTAATAAAAATATCACACAGAATTTTTAAGATATTTTGTAGTTCTTAACTCGTATGTTCAAAAAATACGATAAAAATGATATATTATAAAAATGATCATCTTTTCCTGTTATCAGGCTTTGAGAATCAGGCCAAATTCAGTATTTTTCAGCAACATTTTCAAAGAATAAATAGGGAATACTGCGAACATGCTTATTGTTAAGCTTTCATATGAAATAAATATCAGATTTAAATTTTTTTTATATATTTAAGAGAGATACACTTCAGCAATCTGATGAGCTGAAAAAATCTACACGTCACAGATTGATTAAAAGAGATATTTTATATAGTTTGTGAAATATACAATATTGGCGGGAAAAGGGAGCTGATTCGCAGGAAAGTGAATGATATATATTTGTTAATTTTTATGATGTCAAGATGAAAAGGCTGAGAAAAAATCTTTCCGGCTTGAAAAAAGGTCAAATCCACATTCCAATTGAGTTTTCCATTATGCACCAATAGAGTGCACCATGTATAATTGTTGATCTATCATAATGTATCAGCTACCCATCTCAAAATTAAAGTGTCTGATATAGATGATTTTTTTTAAAACCAAATGGATTTATTATGAAAATTAACTGCAGCAAAAAAGGCTAAAATTTGTAATTTTTTCATATTTTTGCATCTAATTTTAGTTGAAGTTTTTCTTTGCATTAAAGTTTTAATAAAACTTTAAGTGGACTTTGCACTAGTTGTTCATATGTCAGAGATAATATAAGAGCATAATTTTTCTCAAAAAAAGAATAGAAGGATATGTGTTCAACTACTGACAATATCTGAAGACATACTATTTCTCATCATTTCAAGTGTTGACATATGCCCCGCCTAGGAAGTAGGAGGGGTATATAGTTTTCAGGTACATTGTCCGTACGTACGTACGTCTGTAATGCTCAGGTTAAGGTTAAGGTTGAAGGTAGTTTACCTTGAAGGAGATTTGATATCTTGATGAAACTTTGTATACAGATTGACCATGACATGAACTGCAATATTTTGGAATGAAACAGATGCTGTGACCTCAGGGTCATGGGTCATTGACTTTGAATATTAGGAGTGAATATTTGATATACTACAGGTTAAGGTTTAGGTTGAAGGTAGTTTACCTTGAAGGAGGTTTGATAACTTGATGAAAATTTGTATGCAGGTGGACCATAACATGAACTGCAACATTTTGGAGGGAACCTCAACATGGTTCAGTGACTTAGAACATTAGAAGTGAATGTTTGATATACTACAGGTTAAGGTTTACATTCAAGGTAGTTTACCTTGAAGGAGGTTTGATATCTTTATGAAACTCTGTATAATGATACATCATAACATCACAGCAATGTTTTAGTACCAAACAGATGCTTTAAAGTTTATGATTGATTTTTTGATAACGCTCATTGATTTAATTTTTGAAATTCTTCTTAGTATCTTTTTTGTCCTTTATGTTTAAACAGCTATTTTTGTAAATGGAATCTTTGATTCCAATTTTGGTAAATTTCCTGAAACTCTCCAAGACCATTTAATTTTGGAAAATTTACCTAGAAACCATACATTTTTATACGACCGCAAAAATTTTGCGGTCGTATTATGGTATTGCGTAGTCGTCGGCGTCTGCGTCGGCGTCTGTGGCCAGCATAACTTTTTTTCTAGTGGACGGATCATCTTCAAATTTCAGTATGTTGTTTCTTGGCATAATGGCAATCCCGGGTTTTAATTTCGGGTTTGTGGCCCCACCCGTTTAAGAAAAAGGGGCCAAAAGGGGTTAAATTAGGTGTTTTCACATATTTGACTGTAGAATCTTTATTATTTATCGGATTTTGATGGGATTTCTTTCAGTAAACTCCTTAGAAAATTTCCAATCTGTAGCATGCCAACGGATTTCACGTGGCATGTACCGTTCACGAGATAAATGGGGCCCAAAAGGGGCAAATTTCAAAAATTTTTTTATTTTTAGTCCGATTTTGATGCAATTTTTTCCAAAGGATTCCTTATGAAAATTTAACATAGCGCTCTTCTATTAGATTTTTGGTAACTTGTTTCCTTACCCAGCTATGAGGGGCCAAAGGGGGCCAAAATCATAAATTTACAGATAACCTAAAATTTTTATTTTTCATGGGATTTTGATGGGATTTTTTTCTTTGGATTCCTCTTGATGTAAGCTTTCAGTAGCATGCCAACGGATTTTGCGTAGCTCTTACCGTTTCCCAGCTATAAGGGTTCAAAGGGGCCACAACTTCAAATTTGCAGATTGCCTGAAATTTTTTTTTCATTGAATTTCGATGGGATTTTTTTCTTTGGATTCCTCTTGATACAAGCTTTCAGTAGTGTGTCAACGGATTTGGCGTAGCTCTTACCATTTCCATGCTATAAGGGTTCACAGGGGCCAAAACTGCAAATTTGCAGATTACCTAAATTTTTTATTTTTCATCTCATTTTGATGTTTTTTTCTTCTTTGGATTCCTCTTGATATAAGCTTTCAGCAGTATGTCAATGGATTGGGCGTAGCTCTTACCGTTTCTTAGCTATAAAGGGTCAAAGAGGAATCATAAGGAGTCATAAGGGCTAATTTTTATTTTAGTTTGTGTCCAGCTAATTACTGGGTCAATCTCCTTATTGCGTCCTTCTAATTATTGTGTCAAGCTCTTTCGTTTGTCCATACTTGCTTTAAATTACACCTTTTCAAATTTCAGTGGACGACATGCTGCGGTCGTATCATGCTGCGCTCGGTGTAGCCCTTTATTTAATTTCTTTTTGTCAAAACACCAGTTTTCGATCACTGAACTACAAAAATCTTTGATTCCAATTTTGGTAAATTTGAAACTCTCCAAGACCATTTAATTTTGGAAATTTTTACCTAGCAACCATACATTTTTTAATTTCTTTTTGTCAAAACACCAATTTTCAATAACTGACTTGCAAAAATCTTTGATTCCAATTTTGGTAAATTTCCTGAAACTCTCCAAGACCATTTAATTTTGGAAATTTTACTTAGCAACCATACATTTTTTACTTTTTTTTGTCAAAACACCAATTTTCAATAACTGAACTGCAACATGATTCCAATTTTGGTAAATTTCCTGAATCTCTAAGACCATTTAATTTTGGAAATTTTACCTAGCAACCATACATTTTTTACTTTCTTTTTGTCAAAAGATCAATTTTCAACAACTGAATCGCAAAAATCTTTGATTCCAATTTTGGTAAATTTCCTGAAACTCTCTAAGACCTTTAGTTTTGGAAATTTTATCAATTAAGCATATATTTTTACTTTTTTTTTGTCAAAACACCAATTTTCAATAACTGAATTGCAAAAATTTTTTATTCCAATTTTGGTAAATTTCCTGAAACTCTCTAAAACCTTTAATTTTGGAAATTTTACATAGTAACCACATATTTTTTTTATTTCTTTTTGTCATAACACCAATTTTCAATAACTGAATTGCAAAATCTGTTAAACCAATTTTGGTAAATTTCCAGAAATCATCAAAGAACACTTCATTTTGGAAATTCTACCTAGCAACAATGTGAATTCAATTCTTTTCATTTAAAGTAGTCATTTTCCAAATATGGATT
>MJUU01010911.1:69245-81027 GCA_002080025.1 Modiolus philippinarum
ATTTGATGATTGCTAGGTAAAATTTCATGTTAGCCTCTAGATGTATAGATGATAAAATAAACGTCACTAATGTTCATTAATTATGTATGATCAGTAGCGGGGCATAGTGTCCATTGACACAGATTCTCTTGTTGATATCTAAGTTCAGAACTGATAAGGTCTCCTATATATTTAAAAAGTGATTCTTCCATTAACATACATGTATATTTCAAAAGTGATATTCTTGATTTCAGTTTGTAGAATGTTTGTTGCAAAATGACTTAATTTAATGATATCAATATCATAACAATGGTACTGGCCTATTTCAGTGTTTAATTCCCATGGAGACACATACAGGGCTGGTAGCACACATAGTAACTCCTCCTAAACTCTTTATACGTCCAGTTTCTGCACATTCCACGCAGTGCATGGTAAATTTTACTGTTGTTCCTGTGTTGTCATTTTATTTACACATTTGACAGTATTTCTTTGATGTTTTAGTTGACTTTTATTAGTTTTTATCATTTCTGTAGACCATAGTACAATAGACCTTTTCATGCTAACTGTGGGGTAGTCCATGAGCACACTCAGTAAAAACTTCCGGAGGAAAATTCTTTTGTTCTACCCCAAGCCCCACCTTCCGGATATTTACGTTACACATGCTCACTGACTGGCCTGCAGTTTTTGGAAAAGGTCTATTTGAAATCAACTGTAGTAAAAATGACTACACCATATAGACTTCTACAAAAATATTCAAACTCTTTTAATCAGTGTCGTTCATTGTAGGACATTTCATGTCCCAACTCGCTATTCAGTTTATGTCCGCTTTATGATATTGTTGTAAAACACAGGTTTCACCACCTAAAAATTTCAAAAGTCATTCAAACAAAATTAGTGTTACCATTATTTATTACACTTATATTTTATATCAACATTTATTTGGTCGTGAAGCTCACAATGGTTATATGGATGCCATTGGATGGTTTATATATATGAGTAATCAGCAGAACAATTACTCTTATGATCTGTTTACTGAATCAAATAATGCATTTTATATACATGTAGATATAAGACTATCTGATGGTTAAATTGAAGTCCTTCATTTTAAAAAGTGAATATAGGACTTTTGAATCATGTTCAAACTAGAATAAGTTCTTTTACTGTACAAAAAATCAATGCATCAATACATTGAGAAAGAGTCACTAATAAATGAACACTGTTTAGCTAAGGGTGATTTATTTTAATCTGTTGTAGCGCTTCAGGTTATTTGTTTTCGTCAACTGAAATTAGTAAAAGAATTGTCATGAAGAAAAAATGATAATAATACACTTCAATTTCATAGAAAGTTTGGTTTTTTTTTTGGTGGTATACATTTATTTCAATGGGTCAGGAATCCAGTCACTCCTTCTTACTGATATTTTAGGCAATCGTTTCTACCTTCAATTACACGAGGGTTCCTATCTTGAAAGTCTCATATTACCATGTTCTTAAAGACTCAAATGGAGTGTCAGTTATTTATTGATGCGGTTTCAACTTTCAGTAGACACTTGTTTTACTAGGTTGTTGACAAGGAACAGTAATTGTTGCCTGTAGCCCTTTATTTGAGGGTGTTATTTCACTTTCCTTTAACTTTGTTGGTGACAAAAACATATTTGTTATTGCCCTCACTTGGCATCAGTCTTTTCATTACAAGATTATATACTTGAAAATGTGATGACTTTTTCTAGGGAAACAACATTGCTTTTTGTACTGTAAATACAGAATGGAAAATAAAAATACAGCTGTTTCAAATGTAAGGGCATTTTTCCAACATAAGATACTATTTGTAACTAAAGAAATATATTTAGCAGGAGGACCATAATTAAGAATTGAATACATTATTTTGAAGTTTCATTGGGATATGAAAGGGTTGACCGAGGCACATTTTTAATGAAACTTCAGAATAATGCATTCAATTCTTATAATTATACCCCCCGCAAACAAAGTTTGGGGGGGTATATAGGAATCACCCTGTCTGTCTGTCCGTCCGTCTGTCTGTCCGTCTGTCCGTCTGTCCGTCTGTCCACACTTCTCGTAAGCGCAACTCCTCTTAAACCACTTGAAGGATTTTGATGAAACTTTACACAAAGTAAGAACACTATATGGAGATGTGCATGAAGGAATATAATTATTGCCAGAAACCAGGAAGGGGAGATAATTCAACTTTGAGTTTTCATTGATTCCCTATGTATGGGTTACCTCTTACGCAAAACTCCTCTTAATCCACTTGAAGGTTTTTGATGAAACTTTAGACAAAGGAAGAACACTATTTGTAGATGTGTAAAATGTCAAATAGGCTGAAAAGGGTGAATTTTATATTTGTCTGATTTAGACAGAGTGTTTTATTGGAACCCTTGTGAAAAGTTTTTTCTTGAAGATTATATCATTGTGTCCACACTTGTACTGTGTCTGCACCTGTATTGTGTCCACACCAACTTAATTTTGTACTTACCATATCGATTCAGGGTTCAATGAGCGGGGGGTATCTTTGGCTGCCATTGGGCGACAGCTCTTGTTACATTTTAAACTCGAAATATAAAAAACAACTTTATTTTTTTTTAGGAGTACATCATGTACATTTGGATTCTATTTTTACAAATTCATACGCCACGTGAACACGTGGTCAAATGTGTTTCATGGGAATTGCAACTTCACGTTGATATGCCTCGTGATCGGTGTTCACCTATCAAACTGACGGAATTCAAATGCATATTCATGAAATGTAATTATGGTCAAATGAAATCAATTCCTTTGATACTTTTACCAACAATCTAAATTGATCTAATTGACTTTTTATGCAGTTAACCGCACATGATACATGTAAATTACTTACATGTAAATTTGCTAAACTAGGATTAGGCTCATACAAAGTAAATGATTGTTGTGAGTGGTCAGAAGATTCAAAGACATTAGTTTACTTTATAAAGTATTGTATGCTTTAATGGAATTATTAGATTGATGAATAGAAAATAATTGTCAACCATTATTCATAGATATACATTTAGAAGGTCAGTTGTTACTGGTATAGCTTATAAATACCCAAAATCAATATTCACATTTTAATTTTTTCTACAAAACAGAACCTCAATAAGATTTATAAAAAAAGTAAAGTATTGATAATATGACATATAACATACGCAATAGTGTAATAAACCCACTATTGCCTTATGTTACCATCTGTGACTTCTTAAGAGGAATTCACATTTGGATTGTCTTTATATAAGGCCATAATAAAAAAAAAAGTTTTGAGATTCTCTTACAATTGTTTGGAAAAATAAGGATGGGAAGACAAATTGTATTTTGTTGTAAATTTTATGCTGTAAATTTTGTAGAAAGTAATCAAAAAATGAGCTGAAAATTAAAATAAAACTTTATCTAAGGTATGATCATGATAAAATTTGGAGTGGGTGGGTATGATAATTTGATTTTTATTATGGCTGATTGAATCTTGCATTCAGGTGAGCAATACATGCTCATGTCAGTTTACTCTGTATCTTTTCGTTAGTGTAAACTTTAATTTTGTTGAGTGTTTGTATTGTATTTATGTTAGAGAATAGAGTTTATTATCAATTTCTTATATGTAATATATACTGAAATTAGTTCATCTGAAGCTATATTATATTCTAGTGTCAATAGTCCATTCAGTATTTATGAATTTACATGCAAGAGCATGACAACAGAATGTTGTAAACCAACAAATTTTTGTGATCCTCGTGAGCCTGAAAATATTGCACAAATAAATTGTCACAAATATTTCTAAACCTTATATAAATGCACAAAGTGAAATAGAAATCACAAAAAATAGTCTCTGTGAAGTTGTTCAGGAGGCAGAAAACGCCAAATAAAATGTCTGCTAAAGTAAGTTGGTTTACAGTCATTTTCATGATCTTAGCAAACATGAAAAAATCGTGAAAATAAATCATCGTGAATAGTTTCTAATCCTAATTCAAATGCATCAGCAGATGTAGAAAATCATAAAAAATTGTTCGTCTTTAAGTTGACCGTGAGTGACCAAGCACAAAATAAAGTATCCGTGAAAATAAGTTGGTTAACAGTATGGTCATTGTCATGAATGTCATCAACGAAATATATAAAAAAAAATCAGGCTTTTAGTGACAAAGTTGGTTTATACATTAATTAAAAAGACATGACAAAAGTATATCAACCTGTCATGTAAAATACCTATACATGGGAAAAAGGGGAAACGGGGAATGTGTCAAAGAGACAATGACCCAAACGGGAGTAATAACAACTCAAAGCCACCATAAGATCTTCAATGAATGGTGAGGAAACCCCACACCCAACGCAGGTCGGAGTTGGCCCCTAAATAAAGAGTAATCAAGTTCAGCGAAATAAACTTCATCCTAGACTCCCATAGACATAAAGTGAACTAACTAGAAAACAGACAAGACGCACAAAGGCTTAATAAATTTCCTGACTTAGGACAGGCGCAAACCTGCTGCGGCTGTGGTCTATACTGACTTCAGTATCATGCTAGAAGTGTTACATGTATTAAGGATATAAAAAATCAGGCTTTTTAGTGACAAAGTTGGTTTATACATTAAATATAAAGACATGACAAAATTATATCAACCTGTCATGTAAAATACCTCTCCCAGGTCTATATTGACTTCATTAGCATGCTAGAAGTGTTACATGTATTAAGGATAATCATGTTATTTTTAATAGTCTTTTTCTAGCAGGGAAGTCAAAGACCCCATATCAAGCTGGAATTTATCGAAGGACATCTTCATCAGAAATATATTTTTATGCAGTCACAAAGTGAGATAAAAGTGGAGGAGGATTCATGCGTCATTTTCAATGACGGAACAAAAACTCCTGGATGTGAAAGACCAGAGTTTAAAACATACGTAAGTAGTTTGTAATAAAAGCAGTATATTACTTGCATCAGTAATTTATATAAAAAAACTAACGCAAGGGTGTGGTTTAAATGTCGTGTATTTTGTTTTTTATGGATAGTATAGATGTTTGGTTTTAATATTAAAATTTCAATTATTTTGTAGTTAAGGTGGTTCTGGGGACTACAAACAAAATGATAGATTTTTCTTATTTTTCTGTGATTGAAAGTTTATTAAATGCACCTCATTACTGTAGTAAAAAATCAAAAGGTCACCCAAGTTGTTTTTCTGTGAGTAGGTTACGAAAATAGAAAAATTTTAAGCTTTTTAATATAGTCTGTATAGGGCGAAAATCAATTTCATAATTTTATTGGAATACAACGATAGATCTTGATGAAAATGTAGTAACAATTGTGTTAATGAAATAACTGTTGAAATATGAAATAAAAAATTGTTGTCACCAATTATATTTTTGCAAAAATCATGAAAATGTGATTTCCCCTTATTATTTGCTTAGAATTATCTCCCTTTAATCAAATAAGAATTCTTCAGAAAGTGGCATATTTTGCACACTTGCAGAATAAATGTTTCTTATTTGTTTTTACTTGTTATCAATGAACTATTTAGTATAATTTTGCAACATTCTAATGGTAAATTCAAATTTTCATAAAATGCGCAAGATGGTTGCGCAGTTTTAGTCACCCGAACCACCTTAAATTACTTGAAGATAACCTTGACATCATAAGCATATTGCAAGAAAATGCAATGATGTAAATGCATCAGGGGGTTTACATTATGTAACCATTATGTACATTTGTATTTTAACATGGTAATTAATTTTTTTTTCACAGCAACCTCAGCTTTAGGAGAGGTTCGGTAATTTTGATGTTTTTATTATGTGTATCATACCTGTCAAGATCACCAAGCCTGTTTTAAGACAATGAACAGAAAACTTCTTATAAAATTTCTCATTTAGAGAATTTCAGAATTATTCATGTTGAAGAGCACTGTGTCATGTCTACTGATAAATAATAAATTTTTTACTAGTTTTCAACAAGTTGTTAAGCATTTATTCAGCCATTTCTTGCTTTAAAAATTTGTCAGATTTGGGACTCTTCAGTGTCATCTTTGTCCTTTATTACATGGGTCTATGTGTTGGACAAACTTTTGATTATCTACATACAAATTTGAAGTCAGCATTTGTTAGGCTACAGCTTACTCTTATTCAAATAAATGAAATTTTGAGCAAACAATTCCTATCCCTTAATTTTAATATGATACTGTCTTCATAACAGTAACCTTTGACCTATTTATTGACAGGTATGGAAGCTGTTGTAATGTGAGACTGTTTCAAACTTTATTTTTTATTATCTTTATATTTTTGAAGCTATGTTACACAGTTTCTGTAGAAATGACTCTCTTTTGCTAAATATCCTATGTCAGTCTTTATTTTTCACATACTTTTCAGGAAATTTTACATGAAAGTGTGTTAAATAATAAGTCCACGATGATGTAAAGCATTGATTTCATTGTTTATTTATTGTTATATTATTTTAATAAAAAAAGAAAAGATTTAATTGAATGAAAATAGTCATGTGACTTAAGAATAACTCAGATGTTTTGGCAGACAGTCTCTATATGACATACATGGGTACAACCTTTTTGTATGCCAATAACCAACCTCTATATGACGTAACAGCGGGAAACAACCCTGTTGATCCTAAAAAAAACTAGCAGAATGTATCAGTTCACTTGCTAGATTCAAACATAATATGACCTTTTAATGTGGATTTAATGAAACTGCTAAAAATATATATTGAACAATTGTGGCCCTATGTTGACGTGAAACATCCATATTTGTCAACCATGACGCCATCAAGTTGACAAATATGAATGTTTACCCTAACAGCAGACCATAATTGTATATCTTGATCATTAAGGAAAAGTTCCATTTGTGTAAAACTTTGCTCATAGTTGGTAAATTTTAACTATTTATGAAATATGTCTGTGATTCTTTATGATTAAACACTCCTTTTGTTCTAAAGATTAATCAAGGATGCTGTTCACATGTTTTCAAATTTGTCAATTTATTTACCTGACTGTCATATATTTAATTTCATGATCTCATTGGATCACCTGTCAATCCGTTTTAATCTATATCCCCTTATCATTGACTTGATGCTTGTCAAATAACTTTGTTACATCCAAACTCTACTGTTCTGTACTGTTAAAATCAACCAAGTGCTACTCTCTATGATGTTCTGAATGTAATAAATTAGAACAATAACCTTCTATTCTGAATGTAAATTTGAAGCATCACCATGTTCCATAATTTGTTCAGTCAAAACTTGTTAAATATAAATGCCAGGTCTAAGTATGGTTTTATACATTACCAAATTTGTTTAATTTTCAGATTTCCACTATTCCACTATATTGTTAATGATTTTTTTATCCCCTCGCCCAACGAAGTTGGGGAGGGGATATAGCGTTTGACCTGTTCGTCTGTTCGTCTGTTCGTCCGTCCATTCAAACTTAAGACCATATATCTTTTGAATAACAAGTCGTAGATGGACAATGTTTTGTCCATGGATGCATCTTGAAGAGTACTTTAGGTTGATATATAGAATAGGTGGGTTTGACCTACATTTCATGCATGAGTGACTCAGGTTAAAGTTTTTGTAAGAGTCCAGATCTGGGATACTACAACTTGTAGATGAATAATATTTTGTATGTAGATGCTTCTTGTAAAGTTACGAAGCTCCAGATAAAAATCAGGTGACTTTGACCTACATTTCATGGATGAGTGACTTAGGTTAAAGTTTTTATAAGAGTCCAGATCTGGGATACTACAACTTGTAGAGGAATAATATTTTGTATGTAGATGCCTCTTGGAAAGTAACGAAGCTCCAGGTAAAAATTAGGTCACTTTTACCTATATTTCATGCATGTGTGACTTAGGTTAAAGTTTTTGTAAGAGTCCAGATCTGGGATACTACAACTTGTAGAGGAATAATATTTTGTATGTAGATGCGTCTTGGAAAGTAACGAAGCTCCAGGTAAAAATTAGGTCACTTTGACCTATATTTCATGCATGAGTAAGTTAGGTTTAAGTTTTTGTAAGAGTCCAGATCTGGGATACTACAACTTGTAGAAGAAGAATATTTTGTAAAGTTAAAGTTTTTGTAAGAGACCAGATCTGGGATACTACAACTCATAGAGGAATAAGATTTTGTATGTAGAGGTGTCTTGTAAAGTTAGGAAGCTCCAGATGAAAATTGAGTCACTTTGACCTAAATTTCATGCATGAGTGACTTAAGTTAAAGTTTGTGTTACAGCTTGGATTTTAGATACTACAACTTGTAGAAGAATAATATTTTGTATGTAGATGCATCTTGTAAAGTTACAAAGCTCCAGATAAAAATTAGGTCACTTTGACATACATTTCGTGCATGAGTGACTTAGGATAAAGTTTGTGTTACAGTCTAGATTTTAGATACTACAACTTGCAGAAGATTAATCTTTCATCAGTAGATGCATATGCTTTAGGTATGAGGCTCCTGATTGAAAAAAAGTCACTGCATTTCTTGCATGACTGGCTCAGATTTAAGTAACAAGCCAGATCTTGAATTGCACAACTAACTTGAGTGCTTATAATACTAGACAAACATTCAATAAACAGGCGAGGGGATTAGCTGTCGTTTCCAACTGCCCCTTCTCATGTTATGTTATCATTCCTAAAAGAATAGGGAAAAATTTTGTGTCAATAATGTACATACATGGTTGTTTATTATGTCCTGCCCTCTCAAGGGGTAGAAATATTGTTTTTGTCTTCTCCGTTAGTCTGTCAGTCTGTCCATCCACCCATCACAAAGTTTGTAGATGCCCATTCTCCTAAATTCTCCATCAGATTTCGACAAAATTTACATGATTATTGACCATCATGCCTAGTTGTGCATATTATCTGGCTGGATTGATCATCCCAATTTTTGTTGGAGTCATGCCCCATTTTGACATGTATTGGAGGGGAGGGGAGACATTCGTTTTTGTATCAAAAACACACTTCTAGTTTACTTTAGATCTGCGGGTGTCAGCAAATTGTACTTGTATTACACAAGCAAACAATTGTTTGTAGTTCAGAGAGAGATAGACTTGTGGTACTAGAACTTCATTTTGTAAATTTACAATTACTTTGGTTGTTGTTGACAGATGCAATATTATCAATACTAAAAAAATTTTCAACTATTTAGCATTGAATCATTTAATTTCCTGATTGTTAGAATTATTGGCAGTTTCAAACATCAATATACCTAGTAAGACCTGTATGTTTCATTTAGTCTTTTCGGCTCACTTGGTTACAGCCAGTATGAGCTTTTGTTGTCACTTGGCATCAGTTGTTTGCCATCCATCCATAGTTAACTTTTCATTCCAAGATCTTTTCCTCTTAAACCACTAGGCCAATTAGAACCTAACTTGGTCACAATAGTCTTTTGGTGGTTCCCTTTTTAAAATGTGCCCCCCTTAAAAAATATGTCTGGCAGGTCTGCACATCATTAAAGATGGCTGTCATGGACTTAGTTTACATTGGACCCTATGGGAAAACTTTTTCCATGATTTGTCTTCTGAAACTACTGGGCCAATTGGAACCAAACATGGTCATATCAGTCAGTCCTTAGTTAATGTGCCTGCCAAGTCTGAATCACATCCAAGATGGCCAAGAGGGGAACATAGTTTAGCATTGTCCCTTTTGGGAAAACACATTCAAAGCTCTTCTCTGAAATTACTCTGTAAAATAGTCCTTAGATGGTCTCCTTCATAAAAGGTATACAACAGGTCTACAGCTCATCCAAGATGGCCACCAGTTGGAAACAAAGTTTAGAATTGGAACCCTTTGAAAATATTTTCAAAGATCTTCTTTTCTGAAACTACTAGTCCAATTAGAACCAAACTTAGTCAAAATGTCCCCTTCAAAAGTGAGTTGTGGATATATATATCGGTCCAAAAATATTTAAAAGTTGGCATACATAACACAAAAGTCCAAAATTGTAAAAAGTCTTTAGAATTATGTGCATGGGAGGTACTATCTGGTATTTTTGTTTTCTGTGAAGCTTGATGTTATCTTGGAGTCACTTTTTCATAATCTGTAGGTTTAATATTTTGTTATTTTGGTCAAGATGGCTTTTGTTTTAATGTATATGAAACCTAATGTAATTTTTAAAATTTTTTGACTCATGTTTTTCTCAAATATTATGATTTTAAAGAGTCAAAATGACTAAGTGGTTATAATTTTTGTAATGTAGGAGTACAAACAATGTATTTTATAAAATTGGCATAGTGATTTTGTATCCTGTTTTGTTAACTCCAAAAGAGTTTGTACTAAGCTTGCAGTTATACATGATAAGTACTGGCTGATGGCCCTCCAATTTCATCCTCCTGTAATAAACTGACTTGCACAGTACCAGGTATACCAAACTGTCCTGATCAGTAATAAACAAACTGTCCTGTTCAGTAATTAAGCACTGATCTGCTGTGATATTTAAACAGCAATAAAGGCTAATTTCATACATATATTTGAATGTTTATTGCATTATATTATTTGATAACTTAGACTTAGTACACTTAAATCATGGAGAATACCATTTATTTTTTGTATGAAATTTTACAATGTACATACAAGAAATGATACAAAATACAAAAGATCTAGAATAAATAGACATGTTTTATTTATTACAAGGAAATGCTTGGGAGCGAGGTGAGTTTTCATCATGCCCTTGTTACGTATGGGCTTATATATAATGATTGTTGTGTCATTTCATTTTCTTTTTTTTGTCAGCCATTATTTGGTATCTTTAACAACTGAAGGAGTTTAGAAACTTTTTTTGCTGTCACCATCCAATTTAAATATTTTCTTTCCATGAATTACTTCCCTTGTTGAGACATACAGTGGTACAAATGCTTACTCATAGACATAGATTCTACAATGCAGAACAAGACTAAGCTGCAGAACTGTGGCTCTCTAGTTTTTTTTAAATTTTTTTGATTTTGAGGACCATAGAGCCACCAATTTTTCCCCCTAAAAAACTTTTCTTGGACCTGAATTGTGTTGCATACCTCTAGAAGTGTTTTGTCAATCTGATGCCAAGTATGCATACCCAAGTGTGTATATTTGGTTTGCTCCAATATTTTTCTGGTCATTTATCACATTTAATTGTTCTGTTAAATTCATTTTATAGACCAGTGTTTTGTTTTCCAACTAATATATATGAGGTTGTAATAGGGCTAAATTTAACCTTAGGACTGTTTAAAGAGAATTTCCAACCTAAATGAGATGAACAAATTTGCATTATAAACAACCCTGGACCGCCGACCAAATGAAAAATGAACAAATAAACATTAACAGAGACTTTCTTGAACTTTGTAATTGACCTATGTCTGCAATTGCGACACTTCTTGACCTTCCTTATATTTGATAAACAGTCCTTTCAAGCTGATGTAAAGATAGATTGTAGTAAGAAGAAAACTTTCCAGGAAAATGTTCTTCTAAATTTATATTAATCTTGGAAACTGATTATTCATCATTTTTAGCTCACCTGGCTAGGGCCAGGGTGAGCTTTTGCCTTCACTTTTCGCCGTCGTCCGTCCGTCCGTCCGGCGTAAACTTTTCATTCAAAGATCTTCTTCTCTGAAACTACTGGGCCAATTGAAACCAAACTTGGCCAAAGTAGTCCTTAGATGGTCCCTTACAAAAAAGTTGTTTTTCAGATCGGCGATATATCCAAGATGGCCGCCAGCGGGGATCATAGTTTTAACATTGGACCCTATGGGAAAACACTTTCGAAGATCTTCTCCTCTGAAACTACTGAGCCAATTGAAACCAAACTTGGCCACAATAGTCCTTAGATGGTCCC
>MJUU01010912.1:7521-31330 GCA_002080025.1 Modiolus philippinarum
CTGTCTTTTTTGGGCATAATTGCTTTCTTTGGTTTTAAAGAACTTCTTAGGCTTAACACTCTTATCCTTGGCTAGTTAATCTACTTCTCACATGCCGAGCTTTACACTCCGTTTTAGCATCAAAGGAACATATTATCGATACTTTCATGGGTGTTTTGATCAGACAATATCAAAATCGCGTGAAGGACAATCGCAATAGACAAGAAATCTCAAGATAAATTTTCCAGCTTGGCCATCCAGTTTCAATCACCAATTGAAAGGAAAGTTATAAATCACCGAAGTCGAACCTTTTGAATGAGAAAAGCTCGACATGGTGCATATAATCTAAGACAATAACCATATAATTATTTCATAAATGGTATCTTCTTCTCTCATTCACTCGAAAGCGCACTTCGGCCATGGGCTGAAATAGCCCCAGTGCGACCCACCTTCCACTTACAAACCCCAACCGCTTTTTCAAATCTGCTTACATCCCCTCTTCAAAATAAAACATGTTACAATTAACATAACCTGCACACAGTAGTTGAACAAACCCCTTTTTGGACCCACCTGAAGAAATGGGCGAGCTTATGCCATCACTCTACGTCTCTCGTCTGTCGGCCGGTGTCTGTCCAGTGCCCGTGGTAAGCAATTTCTTCACAGATCATCGTGAGAACCACTGTATGGATTCAAACCAAACTTGGCATGAATGGTGCCTATGAAGTTTTGGCCAAGTCTTGTTACTTTGGCGTCGATCAGACATGCAACATGGCCGCCGAGCGGCAACACTTCGTTCAGCATTAGACTCTATGGTGAAACACATACAAAGATTATCTTCTAGAGAACTGCTGTATGGATTTTAATCAAACATGGCATAATGAATATTTGTGAGGTGCTCACAAAGTGTTGTTACTTTGGTGCCGATCCGTCATCCAACATGGCCACCAGCGGGGAAACTTAGTTTAACATTGGACCCTATGGAAAAATGCATGCAAAAATCTTCTTCTGGAGAACTGGTGAATGGATTTAAACCAAACATGGCATAAATGATACTTGTGAGGTGCTGGCCAAGTCTTGTTACTTTGGTGCCGATCCTACATGCGACATGGTCACCGAGCGGCAAAGCTTCGTTTAATATAAGACCCTATGGGGAGAAGGGTACAAAGAAAACCCTCTTTAGAACTGCTCAATGGATTTTAATCAAACATGGCATGAATTTTGCTCATGGGATACTGACCAAATTTTGATACTTTGGTGCCGATCCGTCGTCCAAGCTGCCGGCATCGAAACTTAGTTTAACATTGGATTTGTTTTTGGGAAATGCAGTCAACGATCTTCGTCTAGAGAAATACTGAATGGATTAAAACCAAAAATGGCACGAATGATGCATGTGAGGTGCTGACTAAGTGTAATTACTTTCATGGCGATCCGTCATCCAAAATTACCACCAGTTGTGAACTTAATTTTTACATTGTACCCCATGGGAAATGCATACAAAGATTTTCTTCTAGAGAACCGAAAAATAGATTTCAACCAAAGTTGGCATAACTTATGCTTATGAGGTACTGACCAAGTATTTCTACTTTGACGCTGATCCGTCATCCAACGTGGCTGCCAGCTGTGAATCTAAATTCTAATGCACTTATGTTTGTAACGCTAATTTTGATTGGATGGCTTCAAAATTTTCAGGGGGTAAAATCTACGATTTACCGTCGGAACAATAGCAACGTAATTGCGCAGACGCACACCAAACTTCCTGTAATTTTAAAATCGATTTAAAACGTTCTTTTTCCATTTTCCATTAGAATAGAGATAACCAAACTCTATTCTAGGGTCGTCAGAGTAAATCTAATATTTTACTGTCGCAAACGTCCGTTTTCCGGCTCCCCGTGAAAATCTACTATTTACCCCCTCAGATCATAAAATACAGTATTGTTATCTCTTAACTTTAGCATTAGACCAAAAGGGAAAATGCATACAAAGATCTTCTACCAGTCAACGCTGAATGGATTTAATCTAAAGATGGCTTAAACGATTCTTTTGAGACGCTGACCAAGTTTGTTAATTTGGTGTCGACCCATCTTCCAACATGGCCACCATGGGCGAAACTTAGTATAACATTGGACCGTATAAGAAATGCATAAGTAGTATATAAACACGAACAAATAATATTTTATGGTGGTAGATCGCCGGAAGTGACGTCACCGGATGTCAATTTGCCGGAAGCGGAAGCCATGTGACCGTAACCGCAACCGCAAGTAGTCCCAATTGAAGCCCGGTTCGGCCATTTTGAACGGTAATGACGTCATAGATGAACACCTGATCCAATAGGGGCCCTTTACGACATTATCAAACCACGTATGAGAAGTGGACGTATTTCTCCTATAAGCTGCCTTTTAAATTATAATAGGAAATGATGTGATGAATCAACGTGTAACACCATAGTGATCTTGTATACCACCTGAGTGATCGAAAGTGGGCATGTCCCCATTCGGAGACGGGGAAAGCGCTTATTTCCCTAATCAGACCAACTCGGACTAGGTCGTTCGGCAGTTGTCATTTTATGGTATTTCTGAAGTTGTCTTTTCTCAGGTCCGCGTTTAGTAAAGGGAGATAAGTTCCCGCAGTTTTTGTTCATTTCGTATGTGGGTGTCTTCTATTACTTCCGCGTTCATAGCAGCCATTTTGTTTTTTTCTCATTTAAATTGATGACTGAGGTGCTTTGATAATGACGTAAATATCTTCTCATAAATGGTATGACCAGTCCACAGGTTCTCTATTTTTCACTCTTTGAATCAAATCGTCTACTGTATCTGTAACATCACACATGATTCTCCACTGGGGTAAAGATAAGCTAATACCCGCTTTAGTAGGAACATGGTTTCTTTCTCAAAATCTCAAGTCAAACTCTGCATATCGTCCTCCACCTAACGGCATCTTCAAGGGAGTTTGAGTACCAATATCTTGCTTTGCAATAGTTTGCATGATTGATGCGAAGCTTTCTTTGATCTGCCTTTTATAAATATCTTATGTAGTCTTATGTTGTCTCAATGGCTCTCATTGGTCGGTTGATTTTGTAGGATGGTTTCTGATTTGTTGCTTTTCCAGCATTCTGACTGGTTAAACCATTGCCACTAGAGGCTTCTGATTGGTTGAATTCCCTGCATTCTGATTGGTCAAAATTCTGTACACCTTCGTGAACAAATAGAGGGATATGGAGTAAATGTACATGGGACAAAATTCTATAAATACATGGTAAGATTCAGCTAATAGAACAACACTTTCATTGTTGTTCTTCATCTTGGATCACCATGAGGCCTTCAACAAAGAGCAAACACTCCTTCCTCATTGCAAGTTCAAGATGGCTCCTTGCACCAATTCGTTTTGTCCCCAAGACACATTCGTTTTAACTTTGCAATAATTTTAACAAATAATGTTCCTTTATTGAAATGTTTTATTATATCTTTAACCATTACCGTATAAGATTACTTTAAAAACGCTCACGAGACTCACAAATTATTTTCGACTGTGCTGGCGTGCTCATCTCATTATTAGGTGTGGTGGTGGTACGCTGTGGCTCGGTTGTGGTGGTGGTTTAGATGGTGGTTGTGGTTTAATGGTCAATAGTGAGCTGACCTAATCCTTAACATACCCGAACCCTTGACATAACTAACTCTAACACTTACCCCTAACCCTAACACAGACTTACTCCACCCATACTTAACCCCTGACCCTTCCATATTTGTATTAATCAGTGATTTGCCTCCAACATTAGATAAATTCATTATTTGTTTTGAGCGATACCGTGTTTTTATCTAATGTAGGAGACAGGACACTGATTACTACAACTATGGTTAGACTAGGGCTAGGGTTTGAGAATGGATGGGATGATTTAGGGTAAGGGTTAGGGGTTAGTGTAGTAATAAGGGTATGGGTTAAAGTTAGAGTATGTTAAGGGTTAGGTCAGCTGACTATCGACGACTTAACCACAACCAACACCTAATAATGAAATGAGCACGCAAGTACAATCGTAAGTAACTCGGGAGTAGTGTGAGCGATTTAAAGATAATCTAAATACGGTTAGGGTTTAAGATATAATAAGACATTTCAATAAAGAAACATCATTTTAATAAACTTTTTCTGCAGCTAAAATGGATTGAATGTGTACAGAATACTGACCAATCAGAATGCTGGAAAAGCAACCAATCAGAAACCATTTTACAAAATAACCCGACCAATAAGAGGAATCAAGACACATAAGAGAACGATGAAAGGCACACAAAGGATGCTTTGCATCAATCATACAAAGCAAGAAAAAGACCGATATAATAGTAAAAAAAAGCTACGGAGAAAGCTAATCTAACCACGTACAATAGGATTAGACAACCAACTAAAAAGGATACTGGTACTCAAACTCCCTTGAGTTGTCGACATAAGTTGTCGAAATGCGCATATGCATAATTTAAATTCAAAGCAACTTCGGTATTTAGTCATTTGAAGATACCGTTAAGTAGAGGACGATATACAGAGTTTACAGAATGGAATGGAACGAAGAGAGTGGACTTGAGGTTTTGAGAAACTGACGATGTTCCTACCAAAGCGGGTATCAGCTTCTTTTTGCCCCAGTGGAAAATCATGTATGATGTTACAGATACAGTAGATTTGATTCAAAGAGTGAAAAAATAGAGAACCTGTGGACTGGTCATACAATTCAGGAGAAGATATTTACGTCATTATCAAAGCACCTCAATCAACAATTTGAGTGAAAAAGTATTTTTCCCAATGGAGAATGGACATTGTTTCCTACAAAGTCAGGTGTGAACCTTACATCATATGAATGAACCTAACTGAAGAAGATTGTATCAGTGAACCAGATCTAAATTAAAGGACATAAAATTACCTGCAGACCTAGATATAAAGAAGGTGGACATACGTGTGACGAAAACCACATCTTCGCTAGCCAAGGGTTACGTTCCGGTCATCTTCTCTTCACCCTTGGCAGATCTAGCTCGATTTCTGAAGCTTCAAATCCACAGATTTGATTGGTTGTAGTTGGACATGGCTGCATCTAATCAGAATACAGGAATTCATATTTCTAATATATGAAATGACAATAAAACTTAAAATAAAGTTTGCATTGATTTTTTAATTTTGCAAAATTCCAAGGATTTGTAATATTTCTTTACTTTTGGGGGTTCATTTTCCTTGAAATAAGTATTTTCTTGAATTTTGACATTATTAGATATCATAAATTATCTTTAATTTTTACAATAAATCATGCTGAAAATCTTACTTCAAAGGGAGATAATTTTAGACTTGTGTCTTCAAACATATGGCTAGATCTGCCAAGGGTGAAGAGGAGATAATCGGATCGTAACCCTTGGCTAGCGAAGATGCGGAAACCAGCACTGAAGACAGAAACTAAAATAGACATTAATGTGAAGACAGAAAATTAGAATGTTACCATGATTTTGTTTAAAGGAAATAAAATATGAAAATTAATCTATAATTCTTTGCGTTCATTATGTCCAAAAAGGATAAAGTGCTTTTCCCCCGATCACCAAATCCCACACCGTCCAAAACCTACCACAAACATCACTACCTTCCCAATTCCTCCCCCCCCAAAATAGTCTATCATCTTATCACCTACACCACCAAGGAATAGTGAAATGCACGCGAGCACAATTGTGAGTTACTAGTAAGAAACTCGATAGTCGAGTGAGCATACCCGCAAGGCTTGTGAGCAGTTGTGAGTTGCATCATAAATCAAGAAAACCCAATACTGAAGAAGCTCATCAACACATTTGTCGGCCCTACATCCATCAGAACAAGCTTAACCACCACTATTAAACCTCCCTCCAACGCCAATCATCCTAATGGAGCACAGGCAGCAGCATCATATTGAAATGAGCACACGAGAACAGGCAAAACCATATTTGTAAGCCACTTGTAAGTCATGTGAGCACCCACGTAAAAATAAACACAAAATCGTAACTTGAAACTTTGAAACTTGAACATTTTTATTTCACTAAAGGCCCCACACGAGGCATAATAGTACAACATTACACATGTAAAATATGGAACAAACATATATACATATAAGAATTAGTATATGCAGATTGAAGTAGATAATGCAAAATTACTAGTTATTAAATTGAGATAAGTATAGATGTGGTTTTCAAGTCCCATTTGTCGAGGTGCCTGTCGAGGTGCTATTGTAGTAATACTATATCTCATCTCGTATTTGTCGAGGTGCTGTCGAGGTGCAGTCGAGGTGCTTTTGTGTTGACATTTNATACCAATAGCATTAGGAAATGGAGAGCTAATTAGTCACGGTTGAGTGCACAACAAACTAATGAAAAAATTAACATTGACCCTATGGGAAAAAAGTGTTCTAGGGTGACGTGATACACTACTGAGATATAACAATTTTGCAAAATTTTGCCAATCCAATAAGTACATATTTATCTTGACTATTCATTATCTCAGAAACACTAAAAATGTTTCTGTTATTATATATATGAACTGGTATAAATTTATATCTTTCAGAGCAGAAAAAAGTACAGTTTAACAAATAGTGAAACTCATCACCTATTTCTTCCTTTTTACATAAGTCACAAATTCGTTCAGATCTATCTATACTAAAATAAATCTACCAGCCTCAATTGGCAATTTATGACTACCACATCTAAACTTGATAAGACTATATAATAAATCTAGTGGAAGAACAGAGAAATATTTCTCAAACCCAAATTCAGATTTATAAATTATATAATTAATATACTTAGGTAAATTAAATATTTGTGCTTTCCACTCTTCAGCAAATTTATTATGAAAAAACTGTTTTACAATTTTTGACAGATTAATATAAGCTAATACAGTTTGATCATTCCAACATTGATAATAACCACATTCAAGCAAATTATTTCTTATACATGACAACCATTTAGAATGGTACACATCACCTGCATCAAGCCTATATAATATATCATACAAAGTGCGAGAAATTTTCTCTTTTTTACCATTTATCATTCGTTGCCGAAAACTAACCATTCTGACTTTTATACATACTGACATAGAAATTCTACCAAGTTCTCCATAAACAATACAATTTGGAGTACATTTTTTAACTTTCAATATATACTTACAAAATTCTAAATGTAAAGGCTCAATAATTTCAGTATTTTCATATCCCCAAACTTCTGCACCATATAATAATATAGGTGCTATCATTGTGTCAAAAAGTTGTAATAAAATATCTATTTGCTTTACACAATACATAGAACATTTCTTTCCTAACTTGTTGAACAAGTCTAGATTTATTTTGGTAGAAAGAACCCTTTCTCGAGAAAGTAGTACCTAAATATTGAAAATCTTCAACTACAGCTATTTGTTCATTATTATAAAAAAAACTGAGTATTCCCACATTGCCTATTTTTAGAGAATATAACAATATTGGTCTTAATAACATTAATTTTGAGTTTCCATGTTTCACAATATAAATACATAGCATTTAATGCAGACTGCAGTTCAGCAGCAGACTCAGCAAAAACGACTGTGTCGTCAGCATATAATAACAAATATAATTTGGTCTTCCAAACGTTTTGATTTTATCTGCACTGAAGAGACATAAGTTGTCGAAATGCGCATATGCAGAAATTAAATTCACAGTAACTTCGGTATTTAGTTATTTAAAATAAACTTCAATATAATCATTATCAAACAATAAATGAGAAATGTTACATACATCAGCAAGGCCATTATATGAATGTGACAGATATTCTGTAAGATCATTAAGAAAAATTGAAAACAACAGAGGAGAAAGATTTTCTCCCTGTCTTACTCCCACATTAGAAGCAAAACATTCTGAAAAAAATAGTACCATTTCTTACACTTGACTTTGCATTTTCATACAAATTCTGTATTACTTTAAGAATTTTGCCATCAATACCTTTTCGTAACAATTTTTGCCATAGTAACACTCTATTTACAGAGAGTCAAATGCTTTACGATAGTCTATAAAAGCACAAAACAATTTTCTTCTTCTAAATAAGTATAAATCAATGAGACATTTCAAATTAAAAATGCGATGAATAGTACCATAACCTTTTCTAAATCCAGCTTGTTCTTCACACAAAGCCTAAACATTCAAGATAATTGAACAATCTGTTGTTTAGAATACAAGTAAATAATTTGCCAAAACAACCCAAAATTGTTATACCTCTATAATTATCTGTATTTGCAGGATCTCCCTTATTTATAAATAAAGGACAAATATAACCTCTGGACCAGCTTTTTGGTACAATACCACTTTCAAATACAATATTAAATAAACGAACATATACAGGAAGTAGTTTATCAGCAGAATGCTTCAAAAATTCATTAAGTATCGTAAATAGCATTCGTAAATCAAGAGTTATCTCCCCTTTCGGACGCGGACACTATATAAGACACCTAGCAACTTATAATTTGCTTAGCAACTCAAAAAGCGCGGAATAAATACTAGCCAGAATTATCTCCCTTTCCCTTCGAAAAACAAAATGGCTGCTATGAACGCGGAACTAATAGAAGACACCCACATACGAAATGAACAAAAACTGCGAGAACTTATCTCCCTTTACTAAACGTGGACCTGAGAGAAGACAACTTCAGAAATACCATAAAATGACAACTGCCGAACGACCTAGTCCCAGCTGGTCTGATTAGGGAAATACGCGCCTCCTCGTCTCCGAATGGGGACATACCCACTTTCGATCACTCGTGTGGTATACAAGATCACTATGGTGTTACACGTTGATTCATCACATCATTTCCTATTAAAAAGGCAGCTTTATAGGAGAAATACGCCCAATTCTCATGCGTGCTGTGATAAGGTCTAAAAGGGCCACTATTGGATCAGGTGTTCTTCTATGACGTCATTACCGTTCAAAATGGCCGAACCGGGCTTCAATTNTGGCTGCTATGAACGCGGAACTAATAGAAGACACCCACATACGAAATGAACAAAAACTGCGGGAACTTATCTCCCTTTACTAAACGCGGACCTGAGAGAAGACAACTTCAGAAATACCATAAAATGACAACTGCCGAACGACCTAGTCCGAGTTGGTCTGATTAGGGAAATACGCGCTTTCTCGTCTCCGAATGGGGACATACCCACTTTCGATCACTCGTGTGGTATACAAGATCACTATGGGGTTACACGTTGATTCATCACATCATTTCCTATTAAAAAGGCAGCTTATAGGAGAAATACGCCCAATTCTCATGCGTGCTGTGATAAGGTCTAAAAGGGCCACTATTGGATCAGGTGTTCTTCTATGATGTCATTACCGTTCAAAATGGCCGAACGGGGCTTCAATAAGGACTAATTGCGTTGCGCATGTGCAGTATAATCACTTCCTGTTCCGGTCATATAGCTTCCGCTTCCGGCAACTTGACATCCGGTGACGTAACAGTATAATCACTTCCTGTTCCGGTCATATAGCTTCCGCTTCCGGCAACTTGACATCCGGTGACGTAACTTCCGGTGATCTACCACCATAAAAGATGATTTGTTCGTGTTTATATACTACTTATGCATTTCTTATACGGTCCAATGTTATACTAAGTTTCGCCCTTGGTGGCCATGATGGAAAATGGGTCGACACCAAATTAACAAACTTGGCCAGCGTCTCACAATAATCGTTCAAACCATCTTTAGATTAAATCCATTCAGCGGTTTACTAGTAGAAGATCATTGTATGCATTTCCCCTTAGGGCCAATGCTAAAGTTAAGAGATAACCATACTGTATTTTATGATCTGAGGGGATGAATCGTAGATTTTCACAGGGAGTCGGAAAACGGACGTTTGCGACAGTAAAATATTAGATTTACCCCTGAAGATCCTAAAATACAGTTTGGTTATCTCTATTCTAAAGCAAAATGGAAAATGAACGTTTTGAATCGATTTTAAAATTACAGGAAGTTTGGTGTGCGTCTGCGCAATTACGTTGCTATTGGTTCCGACGGTAAACGTAGATTTTACCCCCTGAAAATTTTGAAGCCATCCAATCAAAATTAGCGTTACAAACATAAGTGCATTAGAATTTAGATGCACAGCTGGCGGCCACGTTGGATGACGGATCAGCGTCGAAGTAAAAACACTTGGTCAGTACCTATAAGCATCAGTTATGCCAATTTTGGTTGAAATCTATTTTTCGGTTCTCTAGAAGAAAATCTTTGTATGCATTTCCCATAGGGTACAATGTAAAAATTAAGTTCACAACTGGTGGTAATGTTGGGTGACGGATCGACATAAAAGTAACAACACTTAGTCAGCACCTCACATGCATCATTCGTGCCATTTTTGGTTTTAATCCATTCAGCATTTCTCTAGAAGAAGATCATTGAATGCATTTCCCAAAATGATCCAATGTTAAACTAAGTTTCGCTGGCAGCCATGTTGGACGACGGATCGGCACAAAAGTAATAAAATTTGGTCAGTACCTCATGAGCATAATTCTCCCCATATGGTCTTATGTTAAACGAAGTATTGCCGCTCGGTGGCCATGTCGCATGTAGGATCGGCACCAAAGTAACAAGACTTGGCCAGCACCTCACAAGTATCATTCATGCCATGCTTGGTTTAAATCCATTCACCAGTTCTCCAGAAGAAGATTTTTGCATGCATTTTTCCATAGGGTCCAATGTTAAGCTTAGTATCCCCACTGGCGGCCATGTTGGATGACGGATCGGTACCAAAGTAACAACACTTTGTGAGCACCTCACAAACATTTATTATGCCATGTTTGATTAAAATCCATACAGCAGTTCTCTAGAAGATGATCTTTGTATGTGTTTCCCCATAGCGTCTAATGTTAAATGAAGTTGCGGCAGCCATGTTGCATGTCTGATCGACACCAAAGTAACAAGACTTGTCCAACACTCCATCGGCACCATTCATGCCAAGTTTGGTTTGAATCCAGTCAGTGGTTCTCAAGATGATCTGTGAAGAAATTGTTTACCATGGGCACTTGACAGACACCGGACGACGGACGAGAGACGGAAAGTGATGATAAAAACTCGCCCATTTCTTCGGGTGGGTCCGAAAAGGGGGCCTATTCTACTAATGCGTGCAGGTTATGTTAGTTGTAACATATTTTATTTTGAAGAGGGGATGTAAGCAGACTTGAAAAAGCGGTTGGGTGCGTAAGTGGAATTTTTAAGGGGTCGCACTTGGGGCTATTTCAGCCCATGGCCGAAGTGCGCTTTCGAGTGAATGAGAGAAGGAGAGACCCTTTATGAAATAATTATATGGTTATTGTTTTAGATTATATGCACCATGTCGAGCTTTTCTCATTCAAAAGGTTCGGTTTTCCAATTTTATTTTCGGTAATTTATAACTTTCCTTTCAACTGGTAATTGAAACTGGATGGCCAAGCTGGAAATTAAGAGATGCTGTGTCTATGGCGATTGTCCTTCACGCGAATTTGATATTGTCTGATCAAAACACCCATGAAAGTATCGATAATATGTTCCTTTGATGCTAAAACGGAGTGTAAAGCTCGGTATGTGAGAAGTAGATTAACTATCCAAGGATAAGAGTGTTAAGCCTAAGAAGTTCTTTAAAATCAAAGAAAGCAATTATGCCCCAAAAAAGACGGCAACAAACAAAGAATGAGAAAAGAAATCCATTGAGCCAAAGGCAAAGAAACCAACCTATAAAAACCATCAGCTAAGAAATCTCCAACATAGCCGGAAGTGAGGCTTAATTTCATAATAAGAAAAAAACTACAACACAAAAGAAAGTCAAGACACCGAAGAAGAAGTGAAATAAAGAGCTTATCTCTTACATTGGTAAGCAAAAGCCTTTTTAAGGGCTACCAAACGTTTCGAAAAGATATTTAGTTGTATCAGCAATTTTAAAAGTCAAAAATAGCTTTCCGGAAGTAAAGTATATTTTCTCTTTCTTACTTAGTTCCTTTATGTCCCTTTTCTGTATTTATTTATTTATTTATGAATATTTTATTTTTGCTTATTTATTTTTGCAATCAGGCCTCCATATTAAAACACTATAGGCCAAGTGCGAATCGATGCAATCATTATTATAGTCTAAGCAATAGATGCGATGCCGATATAGAAATTATTGCTGTAATAAAATCAATCTAATGTCTATTACAGTAAAAATGATTTTTTTCAACAATCCCATATATTGCTGGACTATATGATAATGATGTCGTCGATTCGCACTTGGCCGATAGTGTTAAAATGTCATTCTTTGTTGAGCCCGTTCTAGAAATCCCGTCAATATATTTACAAACACTATTGAACAGAACCCTTTCCTGGTTCTCGACCTAAATTTTAAGCGATTCCCGACACCAGTTCCTGTTTTCCCATGCATTTTTATTTTCGACGACCCCGGCTTCCCCGCTAACCTAAAAAATCAAATCAGCATGCTTCCCGCTCACTTCAAAGCCGACTCGCAAACCGCACAGAGATACACAATAGTTCCCCTAGTGAATACGGCGAGCTTTTAATTCGGTAATATCACAGACTCTTGGCTTCTTTTAAATATGGTACTCCGGGCTCCAAAACTAGGATCAAACACAAGAACTGCGGGCTCCAACACTAGGTGCTTCGGGCTCCAACACAAGGATATCGGGCTTCACTCACTGAGCTACGGGCTGCACTCGCTCGGCTACAGGCTGCACTCAACGGGCTCCGTGCTCCAACTTAAGGACACTGGGCTCCACGCAATGGGCTCCGGGTTCCACAAATTGAACTCTAAGTACTGTCTGGGCTGTCGAGCCCGTGCGTGATTTTACCCCATTTTAGGGTAATGTTCGAAATATCGCTCCTGAGAAATAAGAAGTAGCTATTGTCTTATCAAATTACCCATGAAAGTGTCGAAAATATGCTCCTTTGATGCGAAAGCGAATTGTTAAGCTCGGCATGTTTTGTAAAAACAATATACTGGGTATTATCACGGGCTCCAAAGCTCTCTGGGAATCTGGAGCCCAGTCAGTGCAGCCCGGAGCCCTGCGATTGGAACCCGAGGCCCTGGTGTTGGAGCCCGGATCCCCAGTGTTGGCGCGCGGAGCCCGCGTGTTGAAGCCCGGAGACCTTATGTTGGAGCCTTGAGTCCCTTGTTCCAAAAGGGTTAAAACCAGGGACCCCTGTTATTCCTATGATATATATTTTACGAAAACGCTACAAGAAATGCAAAAATATTTTTGGGCTGGGTTGTACACTTTGAAACACAGAAAAAATAAAAAGTTAAAGTAAACAAATAAACAGACAAAAAATTATCAAATGGGCGACTATTTTAATTATACACGTAGTCATCGTCAAATTTGTCTTATCTTACACTTTTTGAAAGCAAAAGTTATTCACTTAAATAAAGTAAAAATGATAAAAGTTCACAAAATGACGACAAACATAATAATTGATATCATAAATATGGGATCAGGATATAACAATAGAAAAGTTAAAAAAAAAAGAACTAGAGGAAATCTGGAAGGGAACAGAAAGAAGAATGTGATAAAATGCTTTTTTCAGTAGATTTATGAGAAAATATCATGAAATTCTTTATACTGTTTTATTTCAGGTGTAAGCTCTAAAGGGGCGAAAAAAAGTCTTTTGAGTAACCCTTTCAAAATTTTAGCTATTTTTTTTCATGATTTTATTTGTGAGATTTTGTACCCAATGGTTTTCACTGGACAGACGAACGAATGCCAGTACTTTATTTTAATATACATGATAAAACGGTATTTCACCAGCATATTTATCAGATTTAGTTCCCGAATCTCTTGGCAATATACATTCACATAACACAAGAAACTCTTCTCTTATTCCTCCCGTAAGGACACGAACAACCATATACAATTATTTTTTTCCGGCAAGTATTCGTTCATGGAATCTTCTACCAGATCGTACTAAGTTTTGCACCTCTGTTAGTTCTTTTAAATCTAATTTGAATCCGAATCGTTCTAAAAACCACCGTATTATTTCATCGGACGAAGACTCGGTCAAATTTTCCATTCTCGACTTCGAATGTACTGTAGCTTTATGTTTATAATGAATTATTCAATAAAGTATGTTTATAGTAAACGGTGCTTTTTTCCAAATCAGAATTAATTTCTAGTCCGATTTCAGTGATAAAATAGTACTGTTAAAACTAGGAGAGTAATCACGTGCTAATCAGTCATTTGACGTCAAGAATCACAATCATGTTTAAACCTCATCATCATAACGACGTTTGCACATCATATAATGACAACACGACCGGATATAATGAAGTCTTAAAACACCACATCATATAATGTTGAATCGACATCATATAATGGTGAATGCACATCATAAAATGTTAAACCGACATCATATAATGTTGAATCGACATTATATAATGATGAATGCACATCATATAATGTCGAATGCACATCATATAATGTTAAAACGACATTATATAATGATGAATGGACATCATAATGTTGAAAGCACATAATATACTGTAGAATGCACATCATATATTGATTGTTACACATCAATGTAAAATGCACATCATATAATGGTCGTTGCACATCATATGATGTCGGTTGCACATCATATAAAGTTAAGTGCACATCATATAATATTGTTTCCACATGATATAATGTAAGTTGCACATTATATAATGTCAATGTCGAATGCACATCATATAATGTTAAATAGACATCATATATCGTTAAATGCACATCATATAATGTTGGTTGGACATGATATAAAGTTCAATGCACATCATATAATGTTAAATGCACATCATATAATGTTATATGCACATCATATAATTTCGAATGCACATCATATAATGTTGATTGCACATCATATATTGTTGATTGCACATCATATAATGGTGATTGCCCATCATATAATGGTAAATGCACATCATATAATGTTGATTGCACATCATATAATGGTAAATGCACATCATATAATGGTAAACGCACATCATATAATAGAAAGTGAACATAATAAGACAGTTTTGGCGTTCCATAGAACATTTTATTAATAATTATTATATACAGTGAAACTTGATTTAAGAGGTCACCTTTGGGAAGGAGTCAAACTGACCATTTAAGAAAGGTGGCCTTTTATACTACAAAGGGAACTGTAAAAGGTGACCTTAAAAATCAAGTGGCTGCTTATTCGAGGTGACCTCTAAGGCAAGTTTGACTGTAATTATAGACTGGTTGTAGTCAAAAGTATTACAATACTTTTTCCGATACTGCATGGTAAATTTCTTTCTGTAAAAATTTTAGTAAAAATTGTAAATAAGGGTTTTAACCATTTAAAATGATAATCAGTATTCATTTCAATTATGGCAATATGTTTACACTTAGACAAATACTAACTGAATATACGAGTGCAAAGTTGACATTTACGAAACACTCTTTTATATTACTATTTCAAACTAACTGTCTTTCAATAACAAGATACTTACATTCAAATTTTATTTAACCCATTCATTAAGTTATGGTAGGTTTACATTGCCGATCAAAGCAACTCGACCGAACTCGATCTATGAATATTCATGAATATTCATCGATCGTGACACTGATCTTAAATGCTCGTGTTCGGTCTACTAACCAAACTAACTCTTTTGAACTCTAGCTGTGTTCCCGAATATTTTCGACCGTGAAGAGGTCATGTGCATTATATTTCGAGAACAGGTCGGGAATCAATCGAGGTCTGATCGAGGTAGTTTTGAAGAGGTCGAAACGGTATCGGTCTCGATCGACTTTCAAAATTTTAGCCGATCATGCCGATTTCTAACCGACTTTAACTCATTTGCTTCTCGATTTATGCCGAGTCAATTCCAGACCAACTCGATTAGTACTCGATCATTACTCGACTAACACGATTCATTCTTTTTTCTATACAAGATCTTCCCGACCATTACCCGGTTTTTCCCGACCTGTATCCGACTTTTACTCGACCACTCAAGACCTTGACTCGATTTAACACGACCGCATGTTATCTTTTACAATATCACAACATGAGCCTTTCAAGAGCCTCAGTGTCTCACCAGGGCCATACTTCAGTTTTTAAAGGAGCAATCCAATGGACTCCAATGACTATTGTGATCAAGTTTGGTTGATGATCATCTTTGATATGATGAGAATCTGCCAGATACTATCTCAAGTTGGACCAGCTAAGGACTATTGTTTTCAATTTTGGCCAATTGGCAAATAAGTTTCAGAGTAGAAGATCTTGGAATGCCTAAGTAAGGTCGAATATTTACACAATAGTATTTGACAATGAAGGCAATATCACAAAATCTGGACAGCCCAAGGGTTGTGATATGGACCAGGAAAACTGATATGGTCCGAGCCGAAGGCGAGGGTAATATTAGTTTCCTGTTCCATATCACAGCAAGAGGGCAGCCCAAATTTTGTGATATTGCCAATAATGTCATTTACTATTGTGTTTATTGCATTGAAGAAATGTCAATCTACACAATACAAAAAAGCTGGCGTTTTATTCAACAATAGCAATTAGCAAATAATGAAATATGTAAAACAAGAAAATGGATTTATTTTAACTGCCAAAGTTACTTTAATTTTAAAAGTGCCTTCCTTTGCAGCTGACCATTGATGTTTAATCATCTAACAAATATAATGATTAAATTGTTGTTTGTTTCCATTAGTTGATTTCAAAGTTTCAATACATTTTATAAAAGGGAAATCAACTCAAATTCACCAGCGGCCCGTTTTTGCAGCTGATATTGACCGTCAATATCAGAAAATCGGACCGCCGCTTTCCATACGCTATAATTCTACATGTCAGCTGATCAGTACTAACCCAATGAAATATAAGAATTTCTTACTGATATGCAGTAATAAATTATGTTCCCCGTTGGATTGCATGCAGACAAGATAGATACTATTTTGAAATTGGAACATCCAAGGACTATTTTGATCAATTGTGGCTGCAATTGGTCCAGTGAAAATCCTTCTGGTACAATGTAAAACTTTGTCCCCCTTTGGAGTCATCTTGTATTAGCTGACGATATGGCAGACACTATTTTGAAAAGGGACCATCATTTTGCAATCGTAACAAGTCTGGTCTAATTGGCCTGGGGGTTTCAGAGGTAACGTTAGAGTGAGTTTTCCAATAAGATCCAATATACGGTTTGATTAGAAGCGGACATAACGGTTTTTTCACATTGAACCAATCGAGGTCTATCATGCCTCTGCGGTTTCCGGGTAGAATATATTTGAATGCAAAGTTTATGGACAACGGACACAAAAAAATTGACGAAAGCCGAACTTGGCTTTGTCAGAATTGTAGAAAAGAATATCAGATTGTGTATGCTACTACTTAAACAATGACGAGCAGAAGGCTTTAATTCAATCAACTAGCTATGCTGACAGAATTTGAAATTGAATCCAAGATGTACCCAATATACACATTCCAGAAACAGATTCACTAAACACATGCATTCAAGAATAAAATATTGTTTCTTCCGAGCAGGTTGGTACTCTTATCACAAGATTTGATTCAAGCTAAATGACATAAGAAGAATGCGATTTTGAACATTTGTAACATGTACTAAAGATAAAAAAATTCTTTTAGATTTGCACCGGGCAAATGATGTACCCAACGGATAGCCGCTCACCATTTTCACTTTCTAAAAACCGGATTTTTATACAGAATGCAGGTTTAAAGCTATACACGGAAACTACTGTAAATCTAGTTACCATCGATATCATGTGATGATATGTCCTCTGTTATATATATCAGATTAGTCCTACATGTAATGACAGGAAAATCGCACAGTTGCATTCTGACGCATGATTAGAAAGATGACCTGCTAGTATGTGAAAGCGAACATTCATTCCTCTATAATGATGACTTTGAAGCATTTGCTATTGTCTAACCAAAAATACGCGCCTTCTGTGTCAGATCCGTCTTCTCTGCTACTCTATATCTATCACAGTTATCATCATTTCCTTGAAGCATCAGTCATATGGGCCACAAATTTTTCTGCTCTACTACCATGCTGAACTGTTCCCAGAATTTTCACGTTTTATCCCCATATATACAAACGTACCAGCAGGATACTCGACCATTTCACAATCTTCTCCCGACCAGGTCTAGTTAATCAAACACAAATCGGGCTATGATCTGGCCCAATCTGACAAAGTCTGGTTGGTCGAATGAGGATCGAGCATAAGTCGTACGTGAATCGTAAAGAGATCGAGAATGGTCGAGTGTTAGTCGTGTTATATCGGGTGAAGGTCGAGTGGTCATCGTGAGCTAGCTTGATCAATGAATTTTATGACGATGGTCGGGATAAAACAGCATGGTCGAGTTGATCGAGTTGGTGTGATCGGCGGTGTAAACCTAGCATTAATCAACTGATATATATTTTTTAACATGTTGATACTTGGTAATCCCGATGGTTGATGTGCAACGATCATGAAGATCCATGTTTTGTTTTCATCGCTATTGATTTTATTATACATTAATATTTATTCAAAATTGTTATGGTGTTGGTGAGATCTTTTAATATACACAATACCTAATAACGATACTCTGGGATGCAGTTAAACTAATGATATTAGACAAATGATGTGATGAAATCGTCCTTTCAACAGGATGATGTTGTTAAAAGCCACAATCAGTTTTAAAATGCAGCAGTTGTGTTTTCAATTCTGGAATAAATCTGACACAAGTGTAAAAAGTGACCATTGCGGAGTTCCGCAAGACCTCATATACAGTTAAAATACATGTCAAATTGTATTTAATCCTACAAATAAGAAGACTGCTATCGCAACTCACCTTTGAAATCTACCAAGGATCCGTTACTTGTTCCCGAAGGATCGCGCAACGTCAACAATCATCACGAAGGTTCCGTTTTGGATATACACCGTGGGTTAAGTTGAATGGTTAAGGTCCATTCCCTCTTACTGACATATCCCACATCAACCATATTGGTATACATGATGCATCAAGATGGCAACCATAATACATGCTTTGAATGCTGTCTGTGACCTACCCTTTACTCCTCGGGTTAGGTGGAATGGTTATAGTCCATTCTAGCTTACTGACATGTTCCCAATAGAGACAAGTTGCATTACGACAGGAGCTTAGCAGGCGATGGCTTCTTTCTATTATAATTGCACTAACTTTAATAAAACATAACAAACTTGATAATTAATTATAAATCGTATAATTGTTTACGATTCTTAGATACCACTTTTCCTTGTGCCGTCCTCATTATTTTCTTCTTCAAACTAAATTGTAAACTTTTTTGACGAAATATATTGTAAAGAGATACATTGATTAAATAACGCATTTTTCTGTTTTCTATTTTTTGCTTAGGGTTTGGGAAACGAGTATTGCCATTATTAGATACAGGTAATGATGTATTATAGATACTATAATATTTATTATTTCAACGTAAAAAATTGACTTTTCACAATAAGATTAATATTCTATTCATTGAAATTTGTTTATTAATGTATTAAGAACTTATAAATATTTGCATATATGTAGACTCATATAAGAAAAAAAATGAGATTGTTGTCTCTTTCAAACAGTTTTTAGTTTGAGATTCAATTTGAAATTTTGTAGGACATCAGTGTTCACGTGAGTATATTTGTATTCATGTATTTAATTATTTTTTTCATTAATTTTCAATTAAAGTACGTTCTACATAATTAGAATTAAACATATTTATAAGCTTTCAACCACTGTATGAAGACAATCGGATGATTCTTGTGAGATTTTGGCCTTTTATAAACAAACTAATAAAAGATACAACTTTTAACGTTTCAGACACTCTGGTGTCTAAATGTGCCAATTATAGTTTGTGTCAAATGACTACAAGTATATGAGCAAAATATTTCAGCAAGATTATTTGATTTGAAACTACAATGAAAGTTCTTTTAATGAGGGATTACCCTTTTTTTTTACAGAAATCACAAAATTGAATATCCAACGAAATACTTATATATTTCGTTGATCTGTTCATTGGGAAATATCAGTCCACGAATTTGACAACAATGGCATTGCAATTTTCAAAAATTAATATTGATATCCACGAATAAATTGACCTTCACCTTATGGGTGAAAACTCGATTTGCGCCAAAAAAGAATCTAATTGCGCCACAATCAAATTGCGCCAGTACTCGAATTGTGCCACTCATTTTGGACCACCCTAGATAGAAATTGTGCCAATGAAAAATATAGGTAAAAATATGCAAGTACAGGTAGGTGACTTTATTTAAATGCAAATATATGACTTCCCTTCTTCTTATATCCGGACTTGGGACCGGCAGCATATATATTTCGTACACTTGAGAGTTAGTCATTTTAATACATCTAAAATCGACGACTCGGTTAGTCAATAAAACGCGGGGAAAGTTAGATACAGATAAAATGCTGAGGCTGGTATTTATAAAAAGAGTACGGGCATAGTCTTTCCTTGTGATTTCGCCGGCCGTGTATTTTATATCTCTCGATAGCAAACGATTCTCGGCTGGAATGATGACGAATTTTAAGTGCTTCAGTGTCAATGCTTCTGATTTTGATGTATGTCATGGCCTGTGTCCTAGTTATAGTATATAAAAACACGATGTCAGATGGGCTTATTGTAATGGCAATGTAAGGGCTCCGGTCTATTGTTTGTTCGTCTAGTGATGGAGTTTCAGCCCAGACAGTAGAAACATTGAGTTATCATCGATGTAGCTAGACAGCACGTAGATAGAAAACTTATCTACCCTAGCGTCGGGAATCAACTCGGGTCATTTTGCAGGCAAAAAGAAACAAGTATGTATACAGTACAGGTAAGGGTGGCGGAAATAGATTCTGTTTACTGGCGCAATTTATACCTACCAAATTCAAAGTTGTGGCGCAGTTACTATCTATGAAAATACCCAATTGGCGCAAATTGATTCCGGCCACCTTATGTGTCTTTTCACTGGCGTCTTCATTTATGTTCTTGTCACTCAAACCAGTGGGACTATGCTAAAGTAACCTTGCAATCATATAACAATTTCTTTATCCATTAGTTTTTAAATGACGAATGGGAAAGAAAATCTCTGTTATAGCAACAAATAAGACATACTTTGATGATTGTATCTTGATCAACTTTCTTTTCGTGGGTAGTAAGCTTTACTCTCGAAATGGCCATACAGCTCATTAAAATTATTGCAGTTGGAGTTAACATATGTGTTATGGTTTCATGTTCATTTACTCCATATCCTTTCGTGAAATATTCAAAACAGGTGTTTGTCTTTTATTGCAGTGTGTAGTTGGTTAAACAATTCCCCGTGGTAGAGATGTATGCTCTTTATTTTTCTTAGATATAGTGTACTTGTACATGAGATAATATCTCATGTGTACACTCTGTTCAATTAATATTATCTGAATTTATGTTAATTCTAAATATGTTTATTCTAAAACCTAAGGATGAACTCCCCCCATCGTAATTTTGTCTTTAGCTACATTTGATATTACTGATTATTCGGATTTCGTTTGGTTTTATGCATTTTAAACATTTTTTGAAATTATGGATTTCCTTTTTGGGGTTCTAGTGCTGCTGATGAGGAATCAATTTCCGAAATGGCCTTACAGCTCATTAAAATTATTGCAGTTGGAGTTAACATATGTGTTATGGTCTCATGTTCATTTACTCCATATCCTTTCGTGAAATATTCAATACAGGAGTTTGTCATTTATTGTAGTGTGGAGTTGGTAAAACAATTTCCCGTGGTAGAGATGTATGCTCTTTATTTTTCTTAGATATAGTGTACTTGTACATGAGATAATATCTCATGTGTACACTCTGATCAATTACTATTATCTAAATATTTGTTAATTCTAAAACATAAGGGTGAACTCCCTCCATCCTAGTTTTGTCCTTAACTATATTTGATATTACTGATTGTTCGGATTTCGTTTGGTTTTATGCATTTTAAACATTTTTTGAAATAATGGATTTCCTTTTTTGGGTTCTAGTGCTGCTGATTAGGAAATAATTTCCGAAATGGCCTTACAGCTCATTAAAATTATTGCAGTTGGAGTTAATTAACATATGTGTTATGGTCTCATGTTCATTTACTCCATATCCTTTCGTAAAATATTTAATAGAGGAGTTTGTCTTGTATTGCAGTGTGGAGTTTGTAAACCAATTCCCCGTGGTAGAGATGTACATGTATGCTTTTTATTTTTCTTAGATATGGTGTACTTGTACATGAGATAATATCTCATGTGTACACTTTGTTCAATTACTATTATCTAAATTTATGTTAATTCTAAAACCTAAGGATAAACTTCCTCCATCGTAGTTTTGTCCTTAGCTACATTTGATATTACTGATTATTCGGATTTCGTTTGGTTTTATGCATTTTAAATATTTTTTGAAATTATGGATTTCCTTTTTCTTTTTGGGTTCTAGTGCTGCCGATTAGGAATTAATTTCCGAAAGTACCATACAACTCATTAAAATTATTGCAGTTGGAGTTTACATATGTGTTATGGTTTCATGTTCATTTACTCCATATACTTTCGTGAAATATCTCTATATCTAAATACTATGGTATAGTAAAGCATGCTCTACTATAATGATTTTACTTATAGTGAGGTTTTGTTTTACCAAATAAAATAATACCATGGGGGTATGAGAAAGAATGATTGAATTCAGCGTCAGGAAATCTTCAAAGTGCCATCATTATAGTTATATTTTTTCATCTGGAAAAAGAAAAAACGCGAAGTTTTGAACAACTTTTGAATTGTTCAAAATAAATATGTAGTTAAAATAAGAGTTCTTTGAAAGAATTTAGGACACTATTTTAATTTCATAAAATATTGTATGTAACATTTACAATGGACTGCACTCATCGTGAATATGCAACTAATGCACATTTTTACAGGTAAAATTTGAGCAGTGTACAAGCATTTGTAGAACTAAGAATTTATTTCTAAACAATCAATGGACACAGACAATAGATTTGACGGTCCTCTCTCTCTGGCAAAAAAAAACAAAAACAAAAACAAACAATAAGGGACTAAATCTTTGAGTGGTTACCCTTCGCAATTAGTTATTTTTTCTCGTTATTGTTTGGTACACGAGTATAGTATATGAAATTATTTTTCATTATTTTCAGATAGTGTTTGAACAAATGTTGAATAACTTGTTGCCTGATCATTTTTCCTGTATTTTGTACCATTATGAAATTATCAAGATGTTTCCCTTTTCTAATTTTAATATGAAAAAAATTATTGTGAATTCAAAAGATCAGTCCTGTATTGCAGTTATGTGATATTACAAATTTCGTTAACAACTACGGTCACCAGTTTAATGTTTTATTTTAAATATTTTTTCTCTGCTAATGTTACTTCTAACCAGATTTAAGCAAGTCGACTGAAAGATCTTATTTGCTATTTTGCCAAATTAAAATATTTATTTATGCCTACATTTAATAATTTCTTGTTATTGAATTTTTTTCAGATAATCTCAGTGCGTGGCTTTGGTACAAAAGTTATGATTCAAGAATGCGGTCATTCAATTCAACGTTTGTAACGGGTATAAGATACGGCACTTTAGATACAAGATCTTTTGGTAAGAAATGTCTGTTTGTATAAGATACGGCACTTTAGATACAAGATCTTTTGGTAAGTATTGTCTGTTTGTATAAGATACGGCACTTTAGATACAAGATCTTTTGGTAAGAAATGTCTGTTTGTATAAGATACGGCACGTTAGATACAAGATCTTTTGGTAAGAAATGTCTGTTTGTATAAGATACGGCACTTTAGATACAAGATCTTTTGGTAAGAAATGTCTGTTTGTATAAGATA